>VOPJ01000248.1:0-38876 GCA_014673585.1 Semibalanus balanoides
CCCCCCCCCCGACAGTAATAGGGTTAAGGAAAACAAGTTTTACCAAAAATGACATATTTGACCTTTGATGACCTCTGGACTGAAGCCTGGCTTATTGACCTAAACTCAATATTGAGAAAATTTAAGTCCATTGCATTTTTCATGAGCATTCGTTTTTTACGGTTGTGCTATCATAGCTACCGAGATATTTGGGGGCTTTCTTTTCGAAGCGAAGTCCTAAAACTGAAAATTTGACCATTGATGACATCTGGTGACCACAATATTGATCTGAGTCTATTTTTTTTTTTTATTAATTCGAATGTCCATTTCAAGAGCTTTCGACCACTTTTTTGTTCGTCCTTCTAGCTCCTTTAGTTTTTTTTAGTTAGACGGGGGGGGGGGTCATTTTGACCCCTCACCATGGCAAAGTTGTCCCGGAGGCCCTCCGGGGCACAGCTTAAACCATTGCTTCGATTGATCCATGTATATTTCTACTTTAATGCTCGTCGAAATTCCGGCAATTTGTATTCCATGTTCATAATCGATTAAAACTCAGTATGATATAACGGGGTCAGTCGATAGGTAAACTCACATGAATTGGATCCGAATCCCACCTGAGTGAATTTTGATAGGGCCATACTGATCCAGTTCATGTTCTGCCTTATTCTCTCCCTGCTCAACAAATATTATTGGCTGATTATATGCAAGTTCATATATTGATATAAATATTGGTCATTGCGCTGCCCAAGGTACCAATGAACATGCAGTAAAACGCTTAGCCGTTCTAATAAACGATCTCTGTCAAGATTATGCAAAACATCAGGAGTAGCGTGTTAGCTACATTGCAAAATATTAAAGCTTATGCTTCACTGATTAGCACACTACTGCCACACGGATTAACATGTCACAGAATGGCTTAAAAGGCAGGGTCCATAAATTAAGGTGTTGTTTTGAGAACAGACGTTTTGAAAAATGTGGGTCGTTTTGCAATGGAGACTGGAATTCACGTCGTGTGCGGCTGGGATATATGATGAGACGAATTTTAGACTGTCTCATGATCTCTAACTGGGCTAGGAAGAATGTTTGGATATAGTAAAACGACATATGCTTTGCGTGGTCTGCGATAGCGAAAACCAGAGCAGACTGATGGTGAGATGATTGACTCGACGACATTATAGGTAAAATAAGAATAATTTCAGATATTGATGCGACTGGATAGGTGTAGAGGAGCGTAGTCTGACACGTTGTCGTGACAACCTAATCTTAACATCGTACAGCTAAACGTTCTAGGTATACACACTTGTGAAATGTAGATGGGAACAGGGGATCTAATTGCTCACCATCATTTCTGTTAATGAAATGGGACCTAATGAATGTAGATGGGGACAGGGGATCTAATTGCTCACCATTTCTGTTAATGACATGGGACCTAATGAATGCATGCTGCACATTATTTTCTCCTTATCTAGGGCGATCGATGAAAAAATTAAATAACAATTTATTTGGTTAAAATAGGGTAATGCCAAGGTCTAGAATGCATCAATACCCTCCAATATTGGTCTGCTTGACATGTGCACAAATGCTACGAAACAGAATGATCGATTGAATGACCGTTTAATTTTCATCATACTCGTTAAATCGTTATTCATCGTGCAACTATTTGCAATGCAAATGGAAATCTTGCACAACTCTCAGAAGGACCTATCCTATTTAATCGAGCTTCAAATCCACTCAGTACCTGTCATGAATGCAGTTACACTTACACGCAGTGGCGTCGCCAGGACTTTTAGGTTGGGGGGAGGGGGCAACAGGATTTTATCGGGGAGGAAGGGCTCGTCAGTGGTCGAATCAAATTCCGCTCCTCAGCCATATGTTGTTGACCGGGGGTAATGAGGTAGGGTTTGATCGTCGGGTAATCTCATTTTATCTAGTGTAAATTTATTTTGTTTAAGGGGGCCCATGGCCCCACATGTCCCCTCCCCTGGCTACGTCTCTATACCAGACATATGTGTGGATACAAAAACGAATCCAGTAAAGAAGCTTGATCCCAGAACCACTGAGACCATAGCATCAATTTATAAATATCCAGGATTCACCGGGATCGGGACCACAGATACCGAACAATTTTCAAAGGATTCGTGGAATATCACGGTAAAAACAAATAGTGTCAAGAGGTAAAACTCTGGACGAGTTCACTGGTCAACCTACCCCCATTATTCCCGACCTCAAAAACTCCTCGGATGTGTATCGATCTCGCAGGGGGTCTCCAAACGGAGATTGGGGGGACAAGTTGCACCGCTTGCCCCTCCCCCGTGACGACGCCACTGCTTATACGTATCGTCATGTTACAAACTGATGTGTTCATCCCATAGTAGAATGACAATATAATTTGATGCATGAGTATATTAAGCCGACAGCTGCTTAGGTCATATGACATAGTCCTCAGCCATTTGCATGGCCATGGGCGCTGCTATTTCTTATACACCGACAACCGTTGCATCCAAATATGATGACATGTCTTTGACGTTTGTGATACTGATCTGAACTGCAAAGTGCTTATACAATATGCATGATATTGTTTTTTCAACTCCAATATAATTAGGTGAAATCTTTTACGCATTTTAATATCTAAACCTTTAATTTTTAACCCATTGTCTATTGACGTCTGACCCATCCCTCCCTGCTGAAAAAGCGTCTGACCCCCCTTCCTCCTGCCCTCTGCGGCAGGACTACTTGTCATATGACCTAAGCACGCAGTCGGTCTGTCTCCCCCGCCCTAACCCTCGCCACCTACGTCCCCCACAACACTACGACACACACAACACTACTATGACAGCGTCTTGAACCCTACTTTTTGTCCATCTGGCCTGCAGATCCGTTTACTGTAACTGGCGCCCATCTGCCCGCAGGGGTCTGACCGGCTGCTGGCTGACCGCAGGCGTCTGACCCCCCCCCCTCTTCCCGCAGGCGTCTGACCGGCTGCTGCAGCTGGAGGCTGACCTGCGGGCGGCTCCAGCTGCGGACCAGGGAGCCACCACAGGCGGACCAGCGGAGCCACCAAGCCGGACCAGGGAGCCACACAGGCGGACGGCAGGGGAAGCCACCCAGGCGGAGCCAGGGGAGCCACGCACAGGCGGACCAGGGGGATGCCACCATCAGGCGGACGCACCTAGCGGAGCGCACCACAGGACGGACCAGGGGAGCCACCACAGGCGGACCAGCGGAGCCATCCACAGGCGGACCAGGGGAGCCATAACACAGGCGGACCAGCGGAAGCCCACCAGAGGCGGAACCAGCGGAGGCCCACCAGAAGGCGGACCAGCGGACCAGGGGAGCCACCAAGAGGCGGACGGGCAGGGGAGCACCACAGGCGACCAGGGGAGGCCACCGACAGGCGGGACCAGGGACCAGGGGAGCCAAACCACAGGCGGACCAGGGGAGCCACCACAGGCGGACCAGCGGAGCCACCCACAGGCGGACCAGCGGACCAGGGGAAGCCCACACAGGGCGGACCAGGGGGGGGAAAGCACGCCAGGCGGACCAGCCGGAGCCACCACAGGCGGACCAGGGGAGCCACGCACAGGCGGACCAGGGAGCCACCACAGGCGGACCAGCGGAGCCACCAAGCGCGGACCAGGGAAGCCACCCAAGGCGGACCAGCGGAGCCACCACAGGCGGACCAGGGGAGCCACCACAGGCGGACCAGCGGAGCCACCACAGGCGGACCAGCGGAGCCACCAGAGGCGGACCAGCGGAGCCACCAGAGGCGGACCAGCAGAGCCACCACAGGCGGACCAGCGGAGTGGCGGACCGAAGGACCGACGAAACAACTAACCGATAGGACGATGCACCGACGGGTTATTAGAGCAATGAACTTACCGATGAAGATGTAAAGGAACTAATTAAGCAGCAAACCAAACAACTAGCAAACTAAATAATCCGTTAAAGGGACACTGCCACCTTCCCAAAAGTTCTCAAATGTACGCCGCTTGTAGTGATTAATATGAAGTAATGGCTGCCGAACACGATTATTACATTTTTTCTCACGAAAAGTGCTCAATTTCATAAAAAACAGTTTTAATATTTGGGCTGATGACGTCATATGAAGGAATTTTGGGCAAAGAGAAAACCTTCACGCTGCTATATGTATGACTAGTGCATGGCTAATGTATGGTCAAATGTAAAACAAGTCGACTATCATCAAAAACAATTTAAGTAATAGAGTGGACGACGTCATCGGATCAGAAGTACCCGTTCAAATAACACTGGGGACTGGGGGATGTTACGATGTCAAAACAAACTCAAATATATTTTTTGTGATTCGATCGTCGGTGGTTGTTTTAAAACTTATAACTATTACATAATTGCATGCCTAGCACGGCAAATGGCTATCTCAACTCAAATATAATGTTAAGGTGGCAGTGTCCCTTTAACACAAGGAAGGGCCAATACGCCCACGGACAAACAGACGATCAGAAGGATCGGCCGACAGACTGGCGGACTGACGGACTGGCGGACTGGCGGACTGGCGGACTGACGGACTGACGGACTGACGGACTGACAGAATGACGGACTGACGGGTACCGGCCGACACACTAACACGCCGGGGTCAAAGGTTCAGCGGACCCCTGCCTGGGACACAGGGACAAGTGTTTCACAAGACAAACGGATCAGCTACCAAACGCATTGGTGTATCAATGCCATGCTGATCGACAGATTGATAACATCATGATCGGATTGGAGTTAGGAAAACGATTGAATGGTAGAAACGTGCATGAACCCCAACTAATCGAAAATTGATACAAAGAAATATAATAGGTACAAAAAATATGCACAAGAGACTAAAACATGCATAAAGAAAGCTCAATACAAAACCACACCCAAGTGCCACCCATAACAATAAAAACGGTCGGGAAAATTCCTATGAATTTCACCAATACAAGTACCTATCATGATTCGTCAACCGGAAAAACAGATGTTCAGAAAAGCTCAGGAATGGACATCCACAGTAAGTTCGCCATCTGTTTTCCCGTGGGGATCGTCGCTTTATTCCAGAATGCCGCTGCGCACAAATATTGAAAATGCCACTTCAAAGCACATACAGATTGCGTGTGTAATGTTCAAGGCCATAAGCCACCCGTACAATATGTAAGAGAAACGTGACGAATTTTCCACTTTCGATTTCCTCCACAGACAGAGCGGTACATTAACAGCCAGCCAGTTCATCGGAAAGATCTGAATCAGCACGGTCTGACCATTACAGCAGCAGCAGCAGCCATTCCCGCTGCTGTCTCTCCTCTGTCTATAAGGCCTTGCCTGTGTCAGTCAGGCGCAAGGCCAGCGTCGGACCACTGTTGGTCCAGCACTGTGCTGGGCCGCGGGAACAGGTGCGCGGCACGCCATCTATGTAGAGCGAGCCACTGCCGGCCGCAGTGGTCCGGCCGACCTCGATGGCCTGGCCCAGCCGCCACCCAGCCCGGCTGCACTCAACTAACGCCTAACGCGGCCGACCCCCAGCCGGCTGACCCACCTGGATGCCATGACTGCGACCCACCTGGATGCCATGACTGCGATGCACCAGCAGGATGACACGGGCCAAAAGACATTGGTGTCGGCGGCCACAGTCGGACGGAGCCACCAGTGCACAGAGCGCACGCTCACCACGCGCACGTAGTCCGTCATCTGAGAGCCGAGGCCGCCGTGGCGGTGGCGGCGGCGGCGGCGGCGGTGGCGGCCGGACGCAGCGCTCAGCTATTGGCCGGCGGCAGCCAATCGGCGGGCGGCGGGCGGCCGGGCGGCATTGGCGGCGGCGGCGGCGGGCGGCAGACTGACGGCCGCGGCCGACACGGCGGGGGCGACGGCCGCGCGCCTGTACCATTGACCTGGCGTGAGGCGCGCCGTCCCCCGGCCCCCAGTCGAACCCCTCGACGCGACCGCACGCCGCGTCTCCACTGCCTCCCGCTGCCGACGGGGCGTCGATGACGACGGTAACGACAGCCGACAGCGCCCGGAATCCGACCCGGAGCTTCCGAGACAGACACCGAACGCTGCACGGAGGCGGCCGGCGGCGGGCGAGGCGAGCTTATCGCAGCGCGAGTGGCCCCCGCTGTAGGCCGGACCACTCCGATAAACTACTCCATTAGAGGAGCAGGCGTCGGCATTTCACTCACACCGGGAGTCACTGCATCCCGGGGAGACAGCTAATCAACACATCGGGAGTCACTGGATCCCGGAGGCAACTAATCAACACACCGGGAGTCACTGGATCCCGGAGTGACAACCAATCAATAAAGTGGGAGTCGCTGCATTCCGAAGTGACGTCGAGACTCAGGGGCGTCGAAACGCGGAAAAAATTGCGCGACTTTTTGTTCGGGGGCAACTAGCATAGCGGCGTCACCTGGCAAGGGTCGGCACATAGCTGAAAGGGCGGCACCCGGTTGAGGGGCGGCGTATTTTGTAGGAGCAACACCTGGCTGAAGGGCGGCATCTTTCTGAGGGGGCGGCATCTAGCTGAAGGGGCGACACCTGGCTGAAGAGGCGACACCTGGCTACAGGGGCGGCATCTTTTTAGGGACGACTCCTGACTTGGGTGGCGTCAGTGGCGGCACCTGGGTATGGGACGGCGTCTCGTCGAGGGCGGCACCTAGACGGTGCCGGCACATTGGGACGTCCAAAAAGTGGTGCGACTGGTCTGAATGGTCTGTTAGGCGTCGACGCCCCTGCGTCGAGTCGTAGTAGCAAAATTATCAGTAAGTTTACTAATATCCAGAGGAAATAGCTTTTCGCTTAGGTAGACTTGCTTTGTATTTAACCGTCGCCGCCAGGCATCCACCCCCTGTATATACTGTAAGGGGGTGGATGCCACCCCCTCGTTTTTTTCAAGAATAGCTCACGTAAATATCAACCGATCGCAATGAAACTTTCAGTACCCTACTTTACATCAATTTGACACATACTCTGAAAATTTCGAGCTTCTAACCCGTATGACCCATGACCTTTGACTTGTTTCTCAAGGTCGTGTTCGGCGAAACTAACGTCCGTAGCAACGATCCTTAAAACATGTGCAGTTCCCGAGTGTTTGTTGTTCAGGAGCATATGCAAAGGTGTTTTAAGGTGACAGTTGAGGCTTCTGCAGAGATTGCGATCTCGATTGACCTTTTCAGAGGTCAACAAAGGTCACTGACCTCCGATGACCTCAGATGTCTTTGTTCGTCTTCTGTCCGTTTCTAGTGCAGTTTGTGTCGCTGATTTCAATTATGGGATTCACTGTACATGATTATATATTTCACTGGGGTCATGCGCTGCCAAAGGTCAACCGAGGTCACTGACCTCAGATGACCTGACATGACGTTTTTAATTTGGCCGTTTTAAGGTCATTTTGTGATGCTGATTTCAAATTTGGCGTCTATTTAGCATTCTAAGATGTTCTTTAACGATTTTAGCTCGGTAAGTTCGCATTTTTTACACATTTACGATTTGATGACATTTTGGCTTTGACATGACCTCAGAGGTCATCCGATGACCCAGGACCTTAAAACCAGATGTCAATGGCTTTCTCTCGTCACAAGCAGCACGCCGCTCGTTTTTTAATCGAAGCTCTAGCTCAATTAGGGGCCAAACGCCGAGGAGGGGTTGTACCCCCCCCCCACACGATCACGTAGTGATCTTGCCCTACACGGGCGAGGGTTAAAGCTTAGCACAAACAGTCACTTAAATGGTCAATTGGTCATCCATCTCTCTATATACTATGATGTGTAACTGAGCCATGCGCCCAAATGCTGACCAGCTAGTCGAATCGTATAAGCACACTCCCACGTACAGCATAATTAATGGCGCAAGAACTGGTATCAGTTATCACCTAGAGTTCGACGTGGCTGCACTTTTCCTTGGCCTAGCCGCCCCACAGCCATGGCATCACAGCCACAGCCACTCCCAAATATAAATGTCTGGCCGTTGGCCAGCCGTGATGATTTTTGAAAATTCATATTATGTGTTTATTTCCAGTCTACTGTTATGACAACATGCCAAGGCTTCTCTTAACCATGATTGGGTTTGGTAGATTGATGCAAATAACAAAATCACAGGTAGAACTATGCAGCCACAGCGAGCCACAGCCCATGATCTAGAGATTTTCCAGTCGCGGCCCACCCCATTAGCCATGGGGTTCGGCCAGCCATGGGGATAGCCGCCCCATGTAGAACTCTAGCATCACCCACCTGGGATAAAGTCAGGTGGAATAGAACCTTGGTAGTTTAAGACTACATGATGGTAAATAAATAAATATACGAGAAAATACGATAAGTAATTCGCTAACAGACTACGCCAGACACTTCAAAACACAATGAAACAACTCGTCAAAACTTGGACATAAACGTTCAACAGGTAAAATGATAATTTTGATTTCCTTAGAGAGACATCGAGAGAAAACATTACTAATGATGCCTAGCAGATGCCAGGCGTATCTGTGAACACGAACCCCCGGAGTAATAATACATTGCAGCATCAGCAGAGTATTTCTTAGAACCTGTCTATCTCATTCCAGACTGCTGACATATTGGGTAGTTAAAGAAGGACTTTGGAAATAAAGGTAATTAACGGCTTGGGAAATGGCGAAACTGGGTTCAAGACAGTCATTAAGGATCTTAGTCCAATTATGCGATCAATGAAACTAGTGATGTAATGAATCAAGAGGTGGTGCTACTTCGTTCCTGACTTAGCAAGAGTGGTAATATGGCTTTACCATCGCCAGTACAGAGCAAGATACCTACGTGACCGTGTAGGGGGTAGTACGACTCACCCCCCTGGCGTTTCGCCCCTAAATGAGTTGAGCTTCGATTACAAAACGAGCGTGTTCATTATGATGAGAGAAAGCCGTTGCTACCCGATGTTAAGGTCCTCGGTCATTATGTGACCTTTGAGGTCATGTCAATGACCCGGATGTCATCAAAATCGTTAATGCGTAGAAAAATGAATTTAATCAAGCTAGAATCGTGAATGATCATGTCATTATGCAAAAATCAAAGCTAAATTTTAAATAAGCGTCACAATGAGTACTACAAATTACCAAATTCCAAAAAGGTCATCTAAGGTCATCTGGGTCAGTGACCTCGGATGACCTGTGAAAGGGATGACACCATTGGAACATATAATAATGTGAAATGGATACCAAATTTGAAATCAGCGTCACAAAATGCATTGGAAACTGCCAGAAGCCAAAAAGTCATATCAGTTCATCGGAGGTCGAAACCCAGTGTCCTAGGATTGGAAATTTTGGGTGTAAAGCGACACCCTTCAATAAATAATATTTCACTCCTTTGCCCAATTTTAATGGTTATTTACCACTCTTTTTCACTTTTTATATTATTTTTTCACTAATTTATTTTCATACGTAAAAAGCCCGAAATTTGATCAAATTTTGTTTAATAGCAAAATGGGTAATTTTTTAAAAGGCTCTTATTTAGATAGAATTTTCCACTCTTTTTCCTGATTTTCAGTCTGAATTTTCCACTCTGCACCCTGGCTCTAAAGCAATCCTAGGATACTGTCGAAACCTCAGTTGACCTCTGAAAAAGTTAGCCGATGTCACTATCTAACACCTGTGCAGTGTGCATTGTACCACCTGTGCATGTATGCATATGCTCCTGATCAGCAAATGCTTAAAAAATGCAAGAGTTACAAGCATCAATACTAACGGACGCCAGTTGGGCCTGATATGACCCTCAGAAAGAGGTGATAGGTCACGGGTCATGGGGGTAGAAGTAAAAAAGAAAGCCGAGTGCGTCACATTATTCAAAAGTAGGGTACTGAAAAAAATCATCGCAATCGGTTGATAAATACGTGAGGTATTCCCGATAAAAAATTGGCACCCCCTACACTGGCGAGGATTAACCAAATTAGTTTCGGGGGGCTAAAACGACCTCCTTGAAACAACGTCCCAGGGCAAATAATATAAAAATGAATGTTTTTTTCCAAATTGTTGTGCTACCTGTATCCACCCATGACAAGATTTTGCATATTTATGAAAATAGGAATGTAGTTCATGCTCCAAGGAATCGAATGCCGCTTTCCCACAGATAATCGGTCGAGCAGTTTCCGAGATATAAAGGGGTGTCGAATAGCCCCCCCCCCCCTCCGATAGATTCGTATGTTTTTTAGTCCGTCAAGAAAAGGGCTAACACGCGCACTGGAGAGGGGTGTGCCACTAACGCACACTGGAGACGGAGGACAATTTTGTGACCCCTGATATCTCCGAAAGTATGATAGCTAGAACGATCAAACTTACAGGGAAGGTATGTGTTCTGGCCTATGGGTTTTGATGATTTACATTTGTTGAAATTGTGGTGACCGTAGGTCAATATCTTCAAGGTCAAACGAGATCAAGAAGGTCAAATCTCGCAAAATGTCAATAATTTGGAATTTTACCTTTGTTACGTCACGTCACAGGTCATCAGCAATGTATCCAAAGTTGTGTCTGCAAAATGCAATCAATAAACGACAAAAGATAGCAAATGCCAAGGGCTAGAAAACGGATATCTGGGATTTTGAACAATTCAGGGTTTTGACCCCGAATTAAAAAATGTAGAAATGCCCTCAACTTTTTTTACATTTTCAGAAACCGGGAATTATGTATGAGAACCACACATGGACAATACTCAAACACAACTTCAAAGCAAAATATCGTATTTTGTTGACTGACTGATGGCTCTATAAGTACGAGTATAAGTATCACATCCCGTCATTTTTTTAAGTATTTTGATGGATTGTATTGACCAGATACAGATAATTGAATGTCACCACTGTATTTCTAAGACAAATCTGGTTGAAAAACATGTTTTTTATTCAGATTTATCCATTTTAAATTTCGACCTTTTATGGCCCGACCGTGATCTTTTAAGGAAGTGTGCCTACTCTTTTAGAATATCAAAAATATTTGTATTACGGTAAGAAACTATTGGTTTGATTATTGGATACGATAAAATTCNGGGTCTGGTCTGGGTCTGGGCTTGGTGTTCATGGGTTTCGGCTGGGTTGGGCTTAGGGCTTGGGCACCCAGGATAGTCTCTGGCAGAGAGCGCCACGGGGCCTTAGGCCAGGGCTGTGTTAGACTCCGAGTTATGACGTAACTTGGACTCAAAATCGACTCAACTCTGAATACAAGTTCTGTGGATCCAAAAATACCGAACTTTAAGCGTAGTTGTTGTCACGAAGGTTGTTTTTCTCGACTGTGAGTTGGCTCAGTCTGAAATTAGCCGTATCACAAACGGACAAGACAAATAGAAATAGTGATTCCTGGCTCAGGAATTCTAACTTGGAACTGCTGTGTTTTAATCTAACGTGAACCAGCATTTTTCCGTGTCCAGGAACTGTTTCATATGCACGATGCAGTCAACGAGATAATTTCATTACTCAAATGAGAACAGAGATAAACTTCGTTTGCGAAGGTGGGCATAAAAAGGAAACTCTATTTGTTTTTCTCTCTGAGATATTTGTTGGCAGCCCGCCACGGAGGGCCTCCGGAGGGGTGGCGCGGGGAGGGCCTCCGGAGGGGTGGCGCGGGGAGGGCCTCCGGAGCGGTGGCACGGGGGAGGGCCTCCGGAGGGGTGGCGCGGGGAGGGCCGGGGTCGCTCCTCCCGCCGGCGAGCCACTCCGAGCGCGATGGGTCGCCGCGGCCGGCGTGAGTCAGGTTCCACTGCTGCCATTACTGACGACATTTGATGCATGAGGCCGGCCGCCGCGGGCTGGAGCGGCACCCCGCCGGCTATTTTTCAGGACGGGCGCTGAGCGAGGCCCGGCCGAACGATGACAGCGCGGTGCTGCCCGCGGCGTACATACTGATGGCAGCTACTGAGGTGCAGCGCGTGCTGACAGGACCCGAGGACAGGGGGAATGAAAGATGATGGCAGCTTGTTGCATGATAACGGAAACTTGTTGATACTAGATAGGAAATACGGCATTCGATTGTACCTATTATATATGTACGTAACAATTATTATCATGTCACGGGAAGCTTACGCCTCATATATAATATCTGCGGTTTGTTTTTCACAGTTCGAAATTAGTTAGGTTGTTTATGTTGTGGATTTATTGATCCTCCGACGCGCCGAGACCCGTCGGTCTCAGAATCCCTACGTCTGTGACTGTGACTGGTCAACCGAGAAAACCACTGAATGGGAAAGGTTGTGTTTTTTTACCCATACTGAAAATCAAGGCGAATACTGCTTCGTGTCACTACTGCCCCGTGACCTGTACCGTCCCATTAATGTAAACAATCCCGTATTCACCAGTTACCTCTTTATTTCCCTTTCCAAATGAGATATCATTCTGTTAAGGGCTCCAAGCCCAATTGCCATTACACATTAAAGACTTCCGTCAGAACGTTACTGCACAGTTATTTATCTCATTGTAGGCTTTGCTGGAGCGTAAGTGCCCACAGTAAAAGCTGACACTGGCCCAAACACAATGTACAGTATTATTATTAATAGCTTTGCCTGTATGTCGAGCTGGCCTTATAAAAACAAAACAAAGCACATGCCGGATCACGTACGGCGCTGAAACTATCAATGCGCTAGTTACATGCAAAAACGCTCGCGTGCTGATCACCGGCGGTTTTATCGCATCAGCTCAGTCAGAGGCGGAGGAAGAAGGGGGCAGGGGGCGCAGCTATTCCCCTCAAGAAGTTAAGAGAGCAAGTATATGGTGTTGTCCCCCCATCAATATATAAGAGAAGTCCTCCTTTTTTAGCCGAGCAAAACTGCCCGAGGGCCCTGAATGTGCCTTCGATCAGCCTGACTGAGGGACGGTCGTCACTCGGTCGCACTAAGGGAGTCCTCAGTCGGTATGAGATAACCATCGTCCGGTTTGAGGTGTTCCTCAGTCCAGGTCGTGTAGGGGTCCTCAGTCCAGGTCGTGTAGGGGCCTTCAGTCCTAAGAGGGCCTCTGACAGTACACTCCTGGGGAGCCTCTGGAGAATTGCTGCGCTCCACCCCAGGGCGCAGCCATAAGAGGCAGAGAGGGCAGGTGCCCCTCCATTGAACCTGACTTTGCACTAAAACAATTAATCGGCGACGTCTCTGTTGCACCTATTTAGGGGGCCCTGCAAATAAGTGGCCAAATCCGGAGATATATTTTTTGCAACATTTGTGTCGGGGGGATCTTTGCCGAAGGAGCTCCCGGGCATGCCGTGCCCCTCCCCCTTGTCGAAGGTCTGGCTGTGCCACTGCCCAACCCCTCCTCCCATCCGAAAATACAATAGGCCGCCACTGAGCCCAGTCACCGCCACTGAGCCCAGAGGCCGCCACTGAGCCCAGTCTGAGAAAGTTGCAGTTCAATGCTGGACGTCCGCCGTGACCTCCCAGCCAACAATTAACTTGGCCACTGATCGGGCACAATGGTTTAACTCCATTGTGCCCGATCAGTGCCCAAGTTAATTGTTGGCTGGGCTGGGCTTGTTTCCAAGGATTAGACATACTTCTTATACTTAGCGTAAAAATACTTAGTAAATCAGGACCATCGGACCCTGATTTGCGCTTATAACGCGACATGTTCGTTTTGCTCGAGTACAAGCAAGTGTACTATGGGCAGGCGGCGGCGAGCTTGTCAACCCGTCTAAGGCGCTCGAAGCGTGTTCATCACAAGTTTTTGAGGTGGGCTAGCTCCAGGTCATGACCGACCCTGTATTGACCTAGGCTATGAGGCGCTTTAGCTCATTTAAACATGTGTTCTATGAAAGCGTAGACTTATCCCATGACATTATGTTTTACAGATAAAGTTAGTCAGGCGCATGTGAGTGTCCCTCTGTGTCGAACATTCCGCTGTCGTGCCGAGCGGCCAACTCGCAAACTCCTTCTATGGGCCATACCTTTTGCCAGAGTAAATACCGTCCTTCGTAGCCTTCTCTGTCGTGTCCCAACGCATACCAACTACTTTCTTAAATCCTGTACGTCCACCGATTTCTTCACTTCAACACACTATTCCTTCTTGACCAGCGTTCGAAAGTTCGCGAGTCGTGGCGGCACGTATAGTAATCCACTGTGTGTGAATGTGAACTATGTGCAATATTGTGTATTTATTTGTGTACTTTGCCTGAACGTATATGATGTATTTTGACAAACTTTGTGCTTTTTTTACTATGTGACTGCACCTATTAGTGGGCATGATGTCTGTTGGTGTTTTCGATTAATAAACAATAAGCAATAAACAATACTTTAAACAGGTACCTAGGTATGTTGTCTTTTTCTTTCCCTTCTTGCCGTTTACATTTAGCGTTGCCTATAACTTTCAAACTAAAAAAGTAGATGTGAAATGGCGTACAAAGGACGATTAGGATGGAGTCAGCTTCAGAAACGATGCAGGAATGAAGCTTGGCGGAACATTAACGTTCCATCATAGATAGACGATAGTTACGCTCACTCGTCAGCCAGTGATTGCCTTGTGCACCCCCTGGGATTTTGGGCTGGCTACGGGCCTGCCCTTGAGACGCAGCAATATCCCCCACCTCACACATTTCCTTGCTAGTCCTAGCCACTCTCTCTTTACCATTCTGGCTACTCGCATACTCCCATACAGATTCTCCAAGTTCACACCCATATCCTCTACTGATCTAGAATCTCTACCAGCGCCATTGTGTCCGTAACCCCCAACTTTCTTGCCGCCTTCCTCCACCTCTCCCTACGATCAATCATCTCAACAATAGTTGATGCACCAATCTTTTTACACAGGCGGAACTTGTCACGAAGATCGTTAATCTTCCTCTGTTGTGTCTTCTGAAGGCGGGTACTGATCCTGTGTTTATCGCGACTTGGCTGGGTGGACGGCATATTCAGCTCCTCCGCCTCCTCCGTTAAAGTGTAATAGTTTGTTCTGAGATTCTTACTCTTGTCTGGTCATGCAATAGCTAAAAACAGTTTTTACGCCGATCTTTCACTTTTCTGAAGTTATTTTCTCTATTAACGCCCCCAGTTTGAGAGCGACAGCGATATTTATGGCCGTACTGCTGTTATATAGACAGTCATAGCCTATAAAAACAAATGCGGAGTCCATGAGGGTGTCATGAATCCCAGGCATATTTGTGCCGACATTTTACTTTAAATTTGCATTTTTTATCTTGGATCCTAACTTCGTGACCTCTAAATTGCTGATTTCTGACTACAGCTTTAACACTCGCTAGTGCATGGTTTTTCGGAAATAGCTTCAATAGTTATCAACTGCAATTGTTGTGAAACTTTCAGTGTCCCACTTCTGAACAATTTGACACATGCTCTGTAAAATGTGAACTTCTACCCCCATTACCTGTGACCTCCGACCTGCTTCTCAGGGTTATGTTGGGCGCAACTGGCATCTCGTTATAGTATCGATGCAATTGCAACATGTGCAGTTTCCGAGTGGTTGTTGTTCAGAAGCATAATGACAGGGTTTCGGGTATACTACACCTGTCTCCGTGACCGTGGGAGCTGTAAACTACACCCATCTCCGTGACCGTATAAGCCGTATACTACACCCGTGTCCGTGACCGTATAAGCCGTATACTACACCTGTCTCCGTGACCGTATAAGCCGTATACTACACCCGTGTCCGTGACTGTGGGAGCCGTATACTATACCTGTCTCCGTGACCATGGGAGCCGTATACTACACCTGTCTCCGTGACCGTGGGAGCCGTATACTACACCCGTCTCCGTGACCGTGGGAGCCGTATACCTACTACACCCGTCTCCGTGACCATGGGAGCCGTATACTACACCCGTCTCCGTGATCATGGGAGCCGTATACTACACCCGTCTTCGTGAACGCGTGGGAGCCGTAATACTACACCGTCTCCGTGACAGTGGGGAAGGCCGTATACTACAACCCCGCTCCGTGACCGGGAGCCGTATACTACACTTCCCCGGGACTGTGGGAGCCGTACCTATACTATACCCGTGTCCGTGACTGTGGGGGAGCCGTATACTACAACCCGTCTCCGTGACGTGGGAGCCGTCATACACCCGTCTCCCGTGACCGTGGGAGCCGAAATACTACCCACCTGTCTCCGGGACGTGGGAGCGTATACTACACCCGTCTCCGTGAACCGTGGGAGCCGTATACTACACTTGTCTCCGTGACCGTGGAGCCGTATACTACACAACCGTCTCCGTGACCGGGAGCCGTAATATCTACACCGTCTCCGTGGACCGTGGGAGCCGTATACTACATCCGTCCTCTCCGTGACCGTGGGAGCCGTATACTAACCCGTCCCTCCGTGACCGTGGGAGCCGTAATACTACACCCGTCTCCGTGAACCTGTCGGACCGTATACTACCGTCTCCGGCAGCTGTGGGAGCCCGTATAACCTACTACACCCGTCTCCGTGGACCTGTGGGAGCCGTATACTACACCCGCTCCGTGACCGTGGGAGCCGTATACTACACCCGTCTCCGTGACTGTGGGAGCCGTATACTACACCCGTCTCCGTGACCGTGGACTCGGGGTAACGACCCGCCATCCATCTTCCTGCCGGCGGCAGAATTTCCATTTCGCCGAGCTCCCCACACTGAAAGCCCAGATGGGCTTTGTCAGCCATCCGAAAATGCCATTAAGTGTTCAAGTGAAACAGCCATAGCATTAAATATTAAACATAATGTTTCAATTTCCCACTTGCCCTGAGGCCTGAGAGTTACGGAGAATATATCAAATTGGCTTTATTCGGAATTAATATAGATGGGAGTGATCAGGCAGGTGGCCAAGGCGGGGGCGGCAGGGCCGCCTCCCCCCCGCCTTGGTTTTTTGGTGCGCGCAGCGCGCTGCAAAGGGTCAATAAGCCCGCGCGAAGCGCGATATTATGGACTGTAAGAGTCCGAAGACCACGCGAAGCGTGATCTTTAGAGAGTTTAAAGCATTTCAGAGGGCATTTAAGGCCACCAGGGCCCTCTCTGAAAGACCAGAGGGCCCATTGGGCGTTCAAAACAGCCTTGTGTTTGTCAAAGAGGCCTCTGGTGAGACCGAAAAGGTCCCTTATTGGGTCTGAGGGCCCTCTGAACACGTCAAATTGGCCCCTATCAAGCACAGAAGGGCCTCTGAGCAGGTCGGGGCCCTCTGAGCATGTCAGCAGGGCGGCAAAGCAGACAGCGCAGTCCCTTGCCAGGTCTCAAGGGCCCCTTAGCAAGTTGGAGGGCTTCTGGACAGACGAGAGGGGCCCTGGAAAGCTAAAAGAGCCCTGTACAGACTGGAGACTGGAGAGGGACCTGATCAGACCAAAAGGGCCCATTGGCGGTCAAGAAAGGTCCCTGAACATGCTGAATCGACCCCATGGAGGAGTGAGCATGGAGGGGCCAGGGCAGGTCGCAGGAGCCTGGTGAGTGGTTCTTCTGTAGCCTTGGGTGAGCAGATCGAGGGCATCGTAAGCTCTGACGGAATGCCGCCATATTGAGGACGGGCGACAGCTGCATTGTTTCCGCAGCAGAGATACCAAACATAACGCGCAGGTCACGTATGCAACGTCAATGCTGATGTTTGCGCGTCGGCTTTTATGGACAGCGAGCTCAGCTGATCGGTGATGCTCTCGACGCGTGAGATGTTTCCGGGAGGTGCTCTCGGCGACAGGAGAGCAGACAACAACATCCCGACCTGGGCTGAGCACTTCCGCGTTGAGGTGTGCCAGGTGGCCGGGATCGTGATCAGAACACAGATGACGGGTACTGACGCATGTCGTGCAGGTTAAGTTGGCGCAGCTGCAGCGTTCTCAGCAGTTTGTGATTGGTCGGACAGCAAAGTTGAACTTAGTGCCACCGGTGGTCATCACTTTAAGAGTACACCTAACACAAGTTTGATAGCCTCTGGGAAAGGAAATTAAACACAATGTAGGAGGAGTAGGTAACTACAGCGCTGCTAAAATCCACCCCATAATTCATGCTGCCATCTGAAACAGTGGTTGTTTTCACAAGTCAAGACTTACTTCAAATCTACTAATAATGAACCACAGTACTTGTGCTGAAACGACTAGCTGAAGAAGGTATTAAACACGAACCTCTGTCGCATTTGAATAAAGCATCAGGACACTGTCACGACGTTTTGGTTGCTGGACAAGACTTGGTGCTTTTCACCAAACAACCCGTTTCAGCAAACAAATTTGAAGTGATTTTTCTCCGGTATATATCCCTAGTCCCTACGAAACAGTCCATAGACACAGCAGCTAAATCTATGAAGAAAGTAGAAACAAATATATTATCTATGATAAAATCATTACGTCGCACTATAGCAAGTAGGCGCCGCCAGTGGCCGATAACGAGCGAGCCGCGAAGGAATGTATGGTGAATTCAACTGGATCGGGCAGAGCATTCTGAGATTAACAAAAAGGTTGCGCACGTGCAGAGGCACACGCCCTGACTGTGGGAAGACGGGGTGTTGAAAGGTCCCCCCAAACTAACCTATACACCAAATTTGTACGCAATCGGGTTTCAACCGTTCCTGAGCGACATTATAATATGTGTGAGTGCACGTGCTCACGTGCCGACTAAGCGAGAGCCACCCCACCCCTGACTTGTGGAAAGGCAGCGGCTGAGAGGTCACTAACCACACACAAAATTCGAACACAATCAGTTCAGCCATTCTTGAGATATGTAATAGGGGTGTGCAGTGTGCACGTGCGTACGTGTAGAGCCACCCCACCCCTGGCTTATGGAAAGGCGGCGGGTAAGAGTAGATAGCCCCATTCAATCAATTATGTTATTCACTTGAGATTCATCCCGAGAGGTGCAAAATGCACCAGTAAGGCTAGGGGCGTAAGGGGGTAAAACAAAACAAAAGTCGGCCGCCCAGCCCAGTCCCGGCCAGCAGCGTTAGTTTCCCCACGCATCGCTATGTTGCACTAGTGTCGTCGCCAAACAGTAGCTGTCCATACCTTTCTACGGGTTCGCTCATTCTTCGTTGATAAAGGCGTCCTACTGGTTTTACAATATTCGACACTTGTACGCGAGACGTGTTCAGAGTGATATGATGCTTTTATGTAAGTTTTTTACTCATCTCTTAGACTGCTTTGCCATCCATGTAACTGCCAGAACGACAAGGGGTGCGCCCTTCATACTGTTTAGTGCACCCTCCGCGAGATCCAGGTGGAGTCGGTGAACGGTGAAAGTCGGTGAACTGAACACTATGGCGAACAGTTTGTTTGTGCACGGCCCACGACTGCTCAACGACCTTTGGCAGTTTTCACCACAATGTGACGTCTTACATGAAACCTTGAGCCAGATGAAACGTTATATTGTGAGACATTTACATCGACATTAGAACCCATGTGATATTATTTTCAAATTGAAGTGAATATGTATTGTGTAATCAGGGTGTGGAAATGTTTTAACTGCATGACTTCACCTTTCATTGGGCGCCGCCAGTTCGGTGACATAATACAGTTACAACTTGTAACGCTTTAGACGAAGAAGAGACGATCTCGCGTTTCTCTCCTGTATTCACAATGAGATCAGTTCATCAGTGACATACCCACCCGGCAAAGGGGGGTGGATGATTGGAGGTGGCGTTCATAGAGACCTTCCCGACACCGACACATTCGTTCACATCACTCATCAGTGGGGTGAGAGAAAACGAGCAGCACTTCAAAAGCCCCACTCCAACCACAGCTGCTGCAGGCCATTACAAATCGCACGTTCGCTCTCTTTCAGACCCTCAGTTGATGAAAAATGGAGCTGCACAGTCTGAGTGGTCCCCATTGAAGAAGTGGGAGGGGGGGGGGTGCTGATAGCGGCGGTCCATTTGATCGATAATTTCTGGCGTGTGTTCTCAGCTGGGGAGATTCGGGGGGATGGGGGGGGGGGGGTGCTGGTAGCGGCGGCCCATTTGACGATATTTCTGGCGTGGTGTTCTCAGCTGGGACCCAGACTCAGTCCCGCGAGCGGTGCCTCATCCGCTCCGGAACGGTGCGGTGACGTCACCAATGGCCGGAAGTACCGGAAATGTACCGACACTTCCGGAAGGCTGGATCGCTTCCGGTGCAGTCTGTAACGCAGGAGATGGGTGATCAGAGCTGTGCTGGGGGCAAGGGCCCCGAGAGGATGTGCGCGACAGCTGCTTATCATAGCCGACATTTACCGATGGCATGTTGAGATCATTTACATTACAAGGCTTGCATTAAATGTTGTATTATCCAAAGTATCCAGCAGTAATGACATTCGTTTCGTAGCCGTCTGAAGCCCATATATGCGCTGTACGAGCAACAAGTAAACACACCGACGTCAACGAAAGCAGAGCACATTACCGACATCATTACTCAGAATTCAGTAACTCCGAAATTTGCTATGTGTATTTAGCCAGGTTGAGCTTATTGGTATCGGTTGGTATGATTTTTGTATCTGTGCAAGGAGATCAAATACTCTGTGCGACGAAAAAAACATCGTGCTCCGTGTGATAGATAGGTCCTCTATGTTTTGCTTAAATCGTTTGCATCAGCAACATTGGTAAAGCTGCCAGGCAGCCGCCAAGTAACAGGCCTTTACCGAGACATAAAGAAACTAAACACCCGCACAATGCTAGAAACGATTCATGATACATAAACCACCGCTTATTAACTGTTTCGAGCCGTCACGCTATCGTATGCTTCGGAATACATTCGAACACTTCCGAATTCTGTCCACGTAGTTCAAAGTATATTTGCCGTCTACTCTGAGCACCACTGGAGATATAGCTGCAGCGCGCAGCTGTTCCCTGTGATACCGATCACAGAGACGGAGTGCTGTCTCCTCGTGGAGCGGCTGGTATTCCAGAGCCACATGCTCCACCGTGTACCAAATCTCCCTCACCAGTGCTGAACTGAACTCGCCACACCTGCGGCCCTCTGCACCGCAGCCGCAGCCGCCCAGCATCACAAATTGATCCGACCACCCCGGCCGCGGCGCCGATGAGCCCAGCGTGACGTCACCGGCCGCCGTAACCGGCGGTCGTGACGTCACCGGCCGCCGTAACCGGCGCGTGCTGGCGTGTCTGGCCGGCTTGGCAGACACGAAATCCGCCAGTGGTGGCTGCACGGCCAGCCTTGGTGCCGTGTGGCGTGCCTGTCGAGAGCCAGCTCAATATTGCGGCTCCTCCGGCGCAGCGGCGGCCCGCCGGTGAGTCGATGGCCGCCACCGCCGCCACCGGAGGAGCCGCTCTGGCCACCGAGGGACGAACCGAGAGTGGCCGCTGGGTCAGGAGGGACTCTCATTGAGTGATGGTAATGACCTCAGGGTGCCTCCATAACAAATCCATCGGGACGTCTCGGAGCATAATGCTGCCACTCCGGCTACTCTCTGTAATAGCGCCGGCACAGAAAGCCTCGACTGCCACAGACTGGCGCGCCAATGGGCCGGCGCTAAGTGCCGGCGAGTCTCCGGCCGTGTTTGTGTTTCATCGTCGCTAGTTTGTTTGCTTTACGACCGGCATCAGTCCAGCCTGTTGGTACTAAAGCTGGCATCAGTTCCGCCTGTCGGTTCTAAGACCAGCATCAGTTCAGCTGTCGGTTCAGACACCGTCATCAGTTCAGCCTGTCGATCCTAAGACCGGCATAAGTTCAGCCTGTCGGCTCTAAGACCGGTATAAGTTCAGCCTGTCGGCTCTAAGACCGGCATCAGTTCAGCCTGTCGGTCCTAAAACCGGCATCAGTTCAGCCTGTCGGCTCTAAGACCGGCATCAGTTCAGCCTGTCGGTCCTGTGCCAATGGCGCGGTGGATGTGCGATGAAAACTTCATTTCCTAACCGACCTCATCATCACCGGGCCACAGGCAATGGCGACCGTCCCGGCGACATTAATGCAGGATCCATGTTTGACATTTAAGTGCCAAACTAAAACTTCCGTGCTCGAAATGAGAGCGTTATACATTGATGAGCACTCTACCTGCATATATTAGCAATCAGGGGCGCAGCCAGACCTTTGGCAAGGGGGAGGAGGCGCGGTATCCCCAGGGGACTTCTCTGCAAAGCCTCCTACCCGAAAAAATGTCGCGACAAAATATCACCCCAGGTTTAGGCCACTATATTTTGCAGTGCCCCTTAATATAGGGGTGTACTATAAAATGGACTTTTTCGAAAATGCAAAAAAAATGTCAGAACCTGTTCCATGGACCTTAAAAAGAGACTCGGTGCATCGATTTTCGTTCTCCTTTCCAAAAAACTACCACCTCGAAAAAACTAAACCCTGTAAAAATGCATTAATATAAATGGCAGGATGCCACAAAGTGGTCGTTCATCCCTGTATTTATTCTCAATAACTTCCGATCCACTTCAGTGACATCAGTAGATTTTGGTAGGCCGGTAGAACGATTAATTTGGAACATTTTGAGACCATAAAAAGTTCCAGGTCAGGTCAGGTCACGATTATGACGTCACAGCCCAAAAATCTGCGCCAACGGATTTTTTAGCTGATGGAAATCTTTTCATGCTACTTAGCTTCATTATTATCATCACTTGGCGTTAGAAATCGATCATGACGCTCATCAGTGGTGGATACAGAGGGGGAGGCATGCCCCCACCCCTTTGAGCCTCAAAGGGGCCCAATAGCCCTGGGGGGCCATAGCCGATCCAAGTTTCTCTTAACGAATTTCACCCTGTTTTAAAACAAATCGCAAGTGCATTTGTCCACTCTGACCTCCAGGGAACCCATTCTGGCCTCCAGACAGCCCACTCTGGTCTCCGAAGGGCCAAGTCGACCTGGCCCTTCAGAGACCAGAGTGGGCCCTCTGGAGGCCGATTGGCCTCCAGAGGGCCCACGCTGATCACTAGAAAGCCCATTCTGACTTGAAGAGGGCCCATTCTGTTTTTTAGAGGCCCATTTTATCATGTAAAAGGTATATTTTGAACTAAAGGGGTCCATTTTATTATATATTTGTATTCATTGTCAAAAGGGCCCCCAAGGCTTGAGGAACCCACTAAGGCCTGAGAAGACCAACCAAGGCCTTTTCATCATCATCATCATCATCATCATCATCATCATCATCATCATCATCATCATCAAATCAATCACATCATCATGCATCATAATCATCATCATCATCATCACATCATCAGCATGTTTATTAAACATCAATGAAAGTAACATGTGCAAATAAAGCAGAAGGGACAATAAGCCACAGCAAATCTTTGGGGCCCACTTAAGCACAGTGGCCCCTCCTTGCCGAGTCTGGGTTCACCACTGACAGGCCATAATATAATGCTTTGAGCCAAACTAACAACATGGCTCAGGAAATCAGACTAAGCCTCATGAGGTCAGAACTGGCCCACTGGATCCAAAAGTGGGCCTTATGAAAGGAGTCGGGCCCTGTTGGAAACTAGATGGCCCTGGATGCAATATTGGGTCCCTCTGGAGTCAGAGTAGGCCTCGGGAGGCCCAGAGTGGGCTTCCGGAAGGCCAGCTGGGTTCTCTGAACTATGGAAGCCTTGGCTCGTCTGGGGCGTGGCTCAGAATTCTCAGACTCTGGTCTGAGGCCTAGACGTGTAAAGATGGCCCTGTCCCCGCCTGAGGGCTATGTTAAGAGTCCGAGAGGAAAACCCTCAGACAGAGTCGGCACTCCTAAGACTAGTCAGAAGGGCTCCATGGTTCAGAGGCCCATTGGCCTCCGTGAAGCCATCTGGCCTCCCGAGGCCTACTCTAACCTCCAGAAGAACCCACTAGGCATTCCAGGGGCCCCCTCTGGTTTCCCAGGGCCCACTGCTTTCAAAGGGCCCACTTGGCATCCAGTGACCAGTTTCTGACCATCATGAGGGCTTAGGGTTATTTCCTGATCATGTTTTGGGCTCAAAGTAGTTAATATTATGGCTTCAGTGGTGAACCCAGGATTCGTCAAGGAGGGGGCTACGTGCTTAGTTGGGACCAAGGCCTTGGGTTGCCCTCACAGGCCCTTAGTGGGGGCCCCTTCAGCTGGGGGCCTTTTTTGACAATGAATAAAAATATATACTAGAATGGACTCCTTTATGTTCAAAATATAACCTTTCACAGCTAAATGGGACTTACAAACTAGGAATGGACCCTCTTCAATGTCAGATGGCTTTCTGGTGATCAGAGTGGGGCCCTCGGAGCTGACTTGGCCCCTTCGGAGACAGAGTGGGCTGTCTGGAGGCATAATGGGTCCTCATGGCAGGTAGAGTGGACAAACTGCACTTGCGATGTATTTGAAAACAGGGTGAAATTCGTTAAGATAAACTTTGATCGCTATGGCCCCTTAGGGCTATTGACCCCTTTGAGGGCTCAAAGGGGGTGGGGGCAGCCTGTATTTCTCTCTGTAGTCCACACTGATGAGCGTCATATCATTTATAAGCCAGTGATGATAATAATGAGTTAAGTAGCATGAGAGCATCCAATCACTAAAAATGCTGCGCAGATGTTTTGGCTGTGTTGACGTCATAACTCCGTCCGTGACCTGACCTGACCTGGAACTTTTTCTGGTGTCAAAATGTTCGAACTGAATTGTTCTACCGGCCTACTAAAATTTATTGATGTCACTGAAGTGTATCGGAAATTATTGAGAATAAATATAGGGACGAACGACCACTTTGTGCATCCTGCCATTGCTATTAATGCATTTTTACAGGGCTTTAGTTTTTTCGAGGTGGTATTTTTTTAAAGTAGAACCGAAATCGATGCACCGAGTCTCTTTTTAAGGTCCATGGAACAGGTTCTGACAGTCTTTTTTGCATTTCCTAAAAAGTCCATTTTAAAGTACACCCCTACTTAATAGTCGCAAACAGGGACGTCGCCGACATTTTTTAGTTTGAAAGTCAGCCCAATGGGTGGCACGTGCCCCCTCTGCTCTCCCTGGCTGCACCCTTGTTAGCAATTATGGTACAAAAAGATAAAAATACTGCTATACCTTTGTGCTGAGCGGAAGCCTTTAAATTAAAAAAAAATAGCGTGGCGACTCCTAACCTAGTATGGCTGTAAAATAACGGAGCACAGTGCACAGAGGTGGCGCACTTGTGACACTCGAGTGGAGTGGTTTTCTATGTATATTAAAGGGATTATACGAGTTTCCGTCCTGTAAGGAAATGCATCCATTTGCAGTTGTATGACCTTTAAACATGCTTAAAATATATAGCAGGGACCTCAATGCTCATTTAGTCCATTTTTTTCAGCAATTATCAGCTTTAAAACTAAGTGTTTTTCGAGACTTATATCAGATAACGAGTACTTGATCGGCATTACTGTCCACCGCTTTTACTCATTCATCAATTTTATAGTTTTGAATTATCTGTTAGTTCTACACTGGATCACAACATGATTATGCAATTCAAAACATTACGTGATTCTGTATTATTACACACTGTTTGTTCAAATTTTAATTTTTCTTATTTCGTTTTTGCCTGATTGGTAGCGTTGAGAAATTGGTGGTGTCGTGTTTGAATTTCGGCTTGACAAATCAAGACAAACATCGCATTTTATGGAAAAACTGGGTACCTAACTGCAGCTGCCGTTGGAAAAAACAAGGTTATTTAGTAATAATATTGTTTATCTTAGTGGAAATATACCATAGGTGATGCGTTTTTATTAGCATGAAAGAGATAATTGGCTCTTCCTTAGGAAGTAGGTTCTGCAGAAAGTACGAGGTGCTATCACCGCGCACTTTGAATTGTTCTTACGTGCAGAAGAGGTCATTTCCAGAAAAATGTGGCCACCGTGGGCCTTCTACCACCTTTGTACGTTAGTTGTACTATGTAACTCAATTATTCTTGGAAAAAACGTATAATCCATTTAACCCTCGCCCTACACTGTAAAAAAGATTAGCATCCAGGATGCTGACAAGCTGCTATTTGGTTGCAAGAGATAAGCAGCTTATCAATTTAGCATGGTTTTGCGGCTTAAAACAAGTATCTTATGTTGAAATTAGCAGCATTGGTGCTACTAAAGTGTGAACGTAAGCACCAAAAACAACATAGGCAGCAAAATGGTGCTGGTATATAGCATCCTTATTTTTAGAGATGCTTGAGGTAGCATCCGCAGTCGGGTGTGTAGCTCCCAACCGCACTTTTGATGCGAAAATAGTGCTTGATGTAAGTACCAGGGCACTAGGAATAAGTACCCTTTCGATGTGGCGGGAAACTGTAGCAGCAAAACGGAGCTAATTGCAGGCGCATGACCATCTTCGCTCAGTTGTCGCGTGGTCGTGGCGGTGTCGCGTTCGCTGGTATTTAAGAAGTGTTTTAGGAAATGTGCTCTGGTGCATGGTGGTCGGTGGAGTGATGCAGCCATATGAGAAGCGTTTGAATTTAGTTTATGAAGTGATTCTGATGTGTTGCTAACATATCAAAGCAACAAACTCTGGTTTGTGGACGTCTCTACCGTAGAGGAGAAACCATTGAGACGCTGCCCGTCAGAGGAAGCGATTCGTGGTAGGTACGCGGGGAAAGCAAGACGCTGTCGATTACATTATAAGTTACACTTTGTATAGCTCAGCTTTCAGCTTCCCTATATGTTTGTTGCATTTTTTTTTAAATAATACATCGTATTGTCAATAATAACTTGTTTTTACTGAAGATATGCCGAATGCCTCAATGAACGGATTGGGAGACATTAAGCATAAAACATTGAGATAAAAGCAATTGCATCGCTTGCCTCGTTGAATGCACTGTTTGACAACATGCGGGTGCTTCAAGAAACGTTTTTTCCTTCTAATTTTTCCGATGTTTAGTACCCTTAGCATCGTAAAGGTGCTAAGTTTAAGCAGCTGCTAAGTCTCATTTTGGGATATCAAAATTGACATTTCAACTCACGTCGGTGCTAAAAAGCTAGCACCAGTAAGATGCTCATACCAAGCATCCGGTCGGTACATAGGGTGCTATATAAGGGTGTTAAATAGTTGCTAGATCCTAGCAGCTGTAAAAATCTAGCAGCATAAATATCACGGTACCATGTTAAGGACCATTTTGAGGCTTAATTCAAGCCGCATTTGGGATATCAGAATTTACATCTGAATTAGCACCACCTTGGGTGCTAATATTTTTTAACAGTGTACGGAAGCTTTTCTCACCTTCGCTCTACGGAGGAAGGGTCCTAAAAAGACCCCCTTGTTAACTTCCAAACTAAGCAACATTGAGCAACATGGTAAAAACCAGCATGTTGCCTGTCATTAGAGGAATGTAACGGTATCTAATTTCTATGTTTCAGGTCAACGGGTGACCTTCCAGGTCAAGTGAATGACCCAAATCGACCACATACAAAAATAGCGATTTGCTCTGTCCGTCGTCATGATTAAAGTTATGAAAATAAAATGATTTGGTTAGCGTCAAGTTGTTAGTCGTTGAATTAGCTATTTTACCATCTATCGATGTTTATGTTTGGGCTTGTTAATAACATCTTAGGTCACGGAAATCGTCACCATAGATAGAAATTGCTATGGGCGATTAGCATTAACAACCTCGACCGGATCTCGTCCACAATAGCGATCAGAAAACATCAAAATTAGACATTGATAATTGTAAATAAAAAGACGTGTTCCTAGACCAGTTTTGTCACAGAAACACAAAAAGTATTTATTTGTTTGTATCTGGTAAAAAAGTAAAAAAAGTGTATTAAAAAATGACGTCATAAGTTTCTTATACTTAGTGGCCTATCACTCCGTTAAAATGAGAAATATTGCTTTGAAATATGTTTAAGCATTGTCCATACGCAATTCTCTCACACGTATTCCGTTTTTTAACATCTAGGAAAATTCGGATTTTGAAGTGATTTAAAAAATATACTTTTTTTGATTTTAGGGGTGTCATTTTTTTTTTAATTTGAGATTGCCATTTGAAAGAAGGGATAATTGTATATCTTTGACGTTTTCTGTTTGCAATTCGCTTCAAAAATCTGTTTTTTACGATTTCCCCAATATTTATCACTTTTCCACGTGCATGATGTCACTAAAACTTCATTATTTCCCAAACCAATCGACCATATTTACAATAAATTTCGACAGCATGCGTATCATTGTTGTGAACTCCGCAACTAAAAATTGTAGCACGATCGGCAGCATTTGTAAGCAGTTATGCAAGACAAACCTCAGGGGGGTCGCTTTAGGACCCCCATAGAGCGAGGGTTAGCAGTTTTTTGTTCCACGTGAACGGGGGGCATCTCGGCACGGGGATACTGCTGTTAGACGTTTTTTAGAAGTTTGGCGCAGTGATACTGCCGTTAGACGTTTAATGCTTATTTCAGAACCGATCGGGCTGTGAGCCGGCCGACCGGACAGTTAACTGTTTCTATCCAGCTGAGATTGAGCCAGCTGGGGACTTTCAATCCAGCTGAGTTTGAGCCAGCTGTGGAGCGACAGTGTTTTGTCTCCTCGCCACCCGCCGTTGTAAACACTCGGTGTGTTACATTTATTTATTTCTATTGTGTACTATTTGCAATGTGATATTCCTGAAAGTTGCAAACTGTAGCAGTCATGTTGCACCTTGATGAACTTGAAAACTTGAACTTGATTGATTTGATTGTACTACCTATGTTATAACCTTATGTCAATCTGAAGTACAAACAAGATAAACTTACATGAGATCTCAGTGGTTAATAATTGAATGTTAATTGAATAATTTGTATCGATTCAGTCATTTGTATAATGTCTAACCATTGACTGCTCTGTCAGATGAAGGCTGGTTGATGCACAAACTGCAATGTGTTGATGCACAAACTGAAACCCAATGATTTCTTTGGGTTTTCAGAAACCACATCTACTTCAGTCTACATTGTATGTGCCAACTGCTTGCAATTTGTCCTGCTGCTGAAAATATCATTACCAGTCCAATAATTTCCTTTTATTCAGACAGTTGCGCAATGCGCAGTGAATGGTGGGCAGTACACGATGGGCTAGGTATGGGGTGCATAAAGATAGAGGAAAGCGGTAGCAAGAACACTACGTGATGTGCTTTTACGTCAGAGTGTTCCAGCATTTTTAATTTGCATATACCATTATTTCGCCTACAAAAAATGCGCAATTCAGAAGCCGGCATAGTCGTCGAATCTGTTTTAATTTTTTGTTTGCCGACGCCAGTGTGCAGTTTTCCTGGTCTGCGTGGAGCAAATTGGTGCCAATAGGTACCATCCAGTGGTACTTCCGTTTCTCTTTCAGAGTCGCTATAGTGGCTGTGTCGCGGCTGAATGCACCTCCGAGAGGTAAAACTGAAGCCAGGGCTGGTGCCGACGTGTTTGTGACACGTTTGCACCGAATTTGCGGGCGCCTTGCTGTTTAATGGCGCTTCTAACGACCTGCCGGTATCCCGGCAAAATCCTCCGCTAAATCTTCCTCTGCGCACAAGTAGAAAGACGGATTCGCCTTAGTGTTTACTGGCATGCAGCCCTGTGATGTCTCCTGCCTTCCGCTGGGGTGGCTGGCGTTCTGTACAAATAGGAATGCTCCAGTCTCCAACAATTAAAGCGTCGCATTGGTTGGATTTGGGAATGCGTTGAAAATCGTTGCATTCAGGCTGCACATAGTATACGAGAAGCACCTTACAATTGACTAATATTCATAGATAGACAGATAGACAGATAGACAGATAGACAGATAGACAGATAGACAGATAGACAGATAGACAGATAGACAGATAGGACAGATAGACAGATAGAAGCAGATAGACAGAATAGCACAAAGGACAGATAGACAGATAGACAGATAGACAGCATAGACAGATGACCAGATAGACAGATAGACAGATAGAACAGAATAGACAGGATAGACATATATTACAGATAGACAGATAGACAGATAGACAATAGACAGATAGACAGATTAGAACAGATTAGACAGATAGCAACAGATAGACAGATAGACAGATAGACAGATAGATCAGAAGACAGATAGACACGATAGACAGAGATAGACAGGATAGACAATTAGACAGATAGACATTATATACAGATCAGACAGACAGACAGCTATAGTACAGATTGACAGATAACAACGATTGTACAGATTGGACAATAATAGACAGATATGAACCAGATTGAGGCAGATAAAGAGAACAGACATGAACAGTATATGAGCAGTCATGGACAGCATCAGAATGGAGCCGACGCGACCCGCCCGAACCCAGACCCGACCCTATGGAAACAGGATGACAGCGACGCTTTTATGGACAGGAGAAGCTCATATCTGGGTATGGACAGTGAGTAAGGAACAAGATAACCGTGACTAGACAGATAACACAGATAAAAACAGACTAGACAGATGATGACAGATACGCACAGGATAAAGAGTAGTGATATAAAAAATAGATAAATAGATTTAAATAGATAGATAGATATAGAGACTTAGAGTAGAAAAGAAAGATAAAGAAACTAGGAGAAGGATAGAGATCTATTATATAGAAAGAGTGAGCGTTCGATAGTTAGATATATTAGAGAGATAGAGTGCTCAAGTGGTCGACAGCAGAGATAGAAAAGATAAGAGATAGAGCCGCATATATAATATTAATTGGTCCCAACGAGCCTCTTACTTCTTCGCTCCTGACCTTCGACTGCTATTTTCCTCAACTTTGGCGTTAAGTGACCGACCATAAATCGGTAAAACAACTCTGCGGAACCTTATTTCAGCTGCCGATATATGTTTGCACTGCTCTTAAATCCTAAATTCAACGGAGCTCACTAACGGGCACAAACTTTGTACGCTTGACTATAGCTCACTAAACGGTGAGCGCGACCGGCTAATCTAATTTTCAGGGATACTTGTTGCACGAATGAATATCGAGTCACACATCTGGTGCTCTCACCACAGCACCAGTTCGGCAGATTGACTGTGACGCGTGGCGTCAATCGCTTCCTGTGGTCTGTTCGTTCCCGGTGGCGCGCCAGCCGGCCTGTTCTGTCCCACCCCCTCCCCGGCGCGCCGCGGGGGCGGTGTGTTTGCACCTCCCGGCGCGCCGCGGAGCTCAGTGTGTGTCATGTCACTCACCGGCTCGCGCCGCATGTTGGCAGGAGACGTGTGTCCAGTTGTCTGTCACGTCCTCCTGCGGCGCCCAGCAGTGAGGCTCTGCACCTCTTCCGGCGGTGCCGCTGCCAGGGTCGGGTCCCCCGCGACCCGCGGCACCACAGTGTGTCTGTCACCGCCCGGTCCCGCATCTGCCACGCAAGCGAGTTGTTGCTTCTCGTCACCTCCCGGCGCACCGGATATCGTCAAGCAGAGTGTCTTGTAACTCCTCGGCGCACCAGCGGCATGTGTGTCACCTTCCGGCGCACCGCGGCAGTGTGTCTGTCACGTCCCGGCGCCGCCGCGGCAGTGTGTCTGTCACCTCCCGGCGCCGCCGCGGTGGTGTGTCTGTCACCTCCCGGCGCGCCGCGGCAGTGTGTCTGTCACCTCCCGGCGCGCCGCGGCAGTGTGTCTGTCACCTCCCGGCGCGCCGCGGCAGTGTTTCTGTCACGTCCCGGCGCCGCCGCGGCAGTGTGTCTGTCACGTCCCGGCGCCGCCGCGGTGGTGTGTCTGACACGTCCCGGCGCCGCCGCGGCAGACTGCGTGTGGCGATATTGGCTCATATAACTCAGCCCGCTCCATTCAGGCCATTCTGGCACCGGTCATGATTTAATACGGCGCAGCGGGACCCACGGACGGACGGGGACGTGGGGGAGGGTCACCTGCGCAGTGATGGGTTCAGTCGCCGCTGGCGTCCGACGCCAGGTCGTCATCGGTGCTGCTGACTGGGAGTCGGTCGCAGCGCCGGCCGCAGCCGCTGCTGACGATGCCGGCGATGTCGAACGTGGCGAGGTCACCGTCGATGAACTCGGAGCGCTCCACGGCCGTCGCCAGGTCCGTGCTGACCGTGCAGCTGAAGCAGAACGAACGAGGACACAGTCAGGCGGAGGCATAGCACTATGGCACGGATCGCCCCTTCAAAATGCATCTTAATTCGAAAAATGAAACTTCAATTTTGAAGATGATAGAGACGGGCTTCTGTGCAGAATTGACCGGCGCATCGAGTGGTATCATTTGTTTTGGCGTTCAACTGTTGCTATGTGACAAAAATGACTCAAAGTCAGGATACGTCGCCCAAGCAGCGTGCGCACTTCGAGTAGCCGAGTAAACTACCTAAACTTCATATTCATTTAGCGCAAAACTTATCCTCTTATGTTAAAACAAAGCATACCAACGTAAACGTGGGTCTTTCAGCTTTCATATACGCCCTTAACCGAATTGTTAAACTATGTTTTAAAGCATGTTACAAACACTTGAAATATCGCTTTCAATACTGATTCATGTTATTTCATATTCTCATTTACATCTAAGTCTACAAAAAGTGCAGCCAGTCGCTGCCAGTTTTTGCCATGACGTATCACGAAACAGTCATGCCAAAGTGTTTGCAAAGATAATTGTTTGGGTCCTTTTTGCGTTTCTGGGAATATACTGTTTGAAGTTTAGCGTGACGCCAGCTGTGCGGCTAAAATCGTGCAATGATGGCCCGTCCGTCCTTAGGTTCGACGCATCCAAAGCTATCGCGAAAGATTTTGGGATTAGTCGAAGTCGCGATGTGGTATCCATTTAACCGGGTAACGTGTAACATCAGGTACCCAGCGTGAACATTCAGGTGAATACACATTTGTTACCATCACTTGGTAACCCGCAATCTAAGGCTTTGCGAGAAATTTGTATCGTCTGATCGTCAGATGCGAGTGGTAACATGGACCTACTGGACCCGGAAACATTGTAACGCAGTGAACATCTGTAAACGACGGTAAGTGGTACCATCGGTAACAAATGACCACCTGTATGACGTCATGATGTGGGAAAAAACTGACTAAGTTAGTATTGACGTTAAAATAACAATCAGATTCGAACTCAGCGCGTCAAGTTACCCCTGTAACCATAAAATTATCGCAGCTGTATTTTAAACTGAATTAAGAGGCATTTTGAAGGCGATCCGTCCCATAGTGCATAGGCGATCAGCAATCTACGCCCGTGGCCAGAGGTCCGTGCAGTGGAAAAGGGACAGCGGTGGACAGAGGGAGAGGGAGAGCGGATCGCTGGGGGACAGCAGGCTGGTATGACCTGCGGCTGGGGTGGGGCGGCGGTGGACAGAGGGAGAGGGAGAGCGGATCGCTGGGGGACATCAGGCTGGTATGACCTGCGGCTGGGGTTGGGCGGCGGTGGTCGCGGTCGGGTAAGGCTGTGGCTATACACCTGCTCTTGACTGGTATTGACGTTGGGTTCGAGTCGCTCCGGCGCTCGCGTATTTGGCCCTGACTGGGATGGCCTGCTGTCCGTGACAGCGGTCGCACTCAAGACCAGGTGACGACAGCAAGCGGGGCGGACCGTGTCCAGATAAGTCAGGGCACGTTTAGCTTTCCCTTCTAAGTTCTGCGGGTAACCAAGAGTTACGACTTATGGGATCATATGGTTAAGTTGGGGCTATCATCTGCACAACAAGCTCTGCTGAGCGCAACACCGGATCTCATAAATCCCGCCAACTCAATTAATCTGCGACTGAATTACAGGGATCATAAGGGCTTCTTGAATGTCTTCTTAATAATTTTATGGAGTATGGAAGCGATGCAACATTATTTATCAATCGTTAGTAACCCACTTTTCACGAGTTTCTTATAATAATAAAGCTGTTTGGGAAGGTTTTGTTCCCACTTACATTCGGATTATACCAGCACTAGCAGCTCTGTAATGGAATTTTGGTCTTAATACAAAGGAAGAATACATTTCGCTGTAAATGCAAAGTGAGGCATATATTGCGCTCTGAATACAAGCAATGCACAGTGTAAACGCTACCTACCCCTCATTCGGGGAAGGTCAGCATTGGTCGAGACGACTTTTTATTATATTTTATTTGGTCTTACTTCTCATTTGGTTCTACTTAGCACAAATCTAAAGGAATATAACACCCCGAGAAAAGTATCTGGAATGATGGAGAAGAGTGCCCTGATTACGGTTCTGGCTTTCGTTTTTGCGAAAAAATAGCAATTTGTTGTAATTCTGCATGTGACGTCACATGAATCTTGCGTCACTAAACGAATTGTGACGTTATACCGGCAAAAGTATATCCTTGAATCAGAATTCACGAAGCAAGCATATACTTCCGCATACTACCGGATTTATTTTTACCCGGTAGTACCCGGTAGTACCCGGTAATATTTCATGCGCTTTCGGTAATTAAGTCTAAGAACACAGCTTCTCCCGGATATTTTTGGTATCAATTGAAACTTTAAGAATAATAAAGTTGCAATTGACACCAAAAATATCCGGGAAAAGCCGTGTTCTTAGACTCAATTAACCAAAACGCACGAAATATTACCGGGTACTTCCGGGTACTACCGGTAACAATAAATCCTTCGTGAAAACGGCTATTAAAGAACTTTCGATGCTCGCAAGCTGATCTCGCTGCGACCATTGCTTCGAAAGATAACCTGGGGGCCTTTAACGCTCCCCCCAGTCAATGGCGTTCGACTGAGACCTCAGTCAAAGGCGGGTTAATCTCTCTAATTCTACGCAGGTTATTCAAACAAGCTATCTGAGGATCTCAGGGCATTGCTAGTAACATTCCCAAGAGAGTATCATCTCAGTTCCCCCTAGAGACCGGAGCTAGTAACCGAGGATTAATTCCACGACGAATATTGCACGTTGATGGAAGGCATTACCATTGGAGAACGTACAACTGGGATGTGGTCAAGTGACCGAATGCATTTACAATTACATGTTTGCCCTTCTAGGCTACAGAAGCAAATTCGTTGTCCTTAACTTAAGAGCCTCTCAGCGGCTGCCGCTGTGCTTTGATTTAATTCAAATGAAATTCAATGTACACGATTCAGCCCACTTGAGTAGAATAATGGCTACATTGCTTGAGTTAATAGAGCACGCCTCCTGTTATTTAATCAAAGAAGTACGAGTATTATTGCCAATATACCATTGTCAAATCTGTATGAGCAGAGTATTGACTGAGGCAGTCGGGAACGAATGCAATCAGCGTCTGGGTAATTACCCGTGTCGGTGGTGAGCTGACTGGTTATTTCTCGTGTAATGGTCGCTCGGCCGGCCTGATATGACATATGGGCCGGCGTGCCATTGATCTGCAGCGGTGCAGCTGTGTGCCGCTATATGCAGCGGTGCAGCTGTGTGCCGCTATATCGGACCAGTGAACTGGACAGGTCACTGCAGTGACCGTCCAGTTCACTGCAGCGGTGCAGCTGTGTGCCGCTATATCGGACCAGTGAACTGGACAGGTCACTGCAGTTGACCGTCCAGGTTCCTGCAGCGGTGCAGCCTGTGTGTAGGCTTGTCGGACCAGTGAACTAGGAAAGGTCACTGCAGTGACCGGTCCAGTTCACTGCAGCGGTGCAGCTGTGTGCCGCTATATCGGACCAGTGAACTGGACAGGTCACTGCAGTGACCTCCAGTTCACTGCAGCGGTGCAGCTGTGTGCAGCTATGTCGGACCAGTGAACTGGACAGGTCACTGCAGTGACCGTCCGGCACACCGAGGCCACGTCCACGGCATAGCATATCGCACGCCAGTCGTCCCTCGTCGAGCTATTCTGGTCTGCCTTCAGGCCGCCTTCATTTTCCAAATGCTGACACGCTGGGAAAACAGGCGCATCTCTGGTGCGGCTCCGACGCTCCGGCTGAAGTCAAGGTCTGCCGCTTTCAGAGCGAGCGTATAGAGAGAACGGCGCACAGTAGGCCAGTGGCGGCTCAAAGTCGCTTTTTTATCAGATAACTAGATGTCGTTACGTATAACTGATACATTCCCTATTTATTTAATTGTCGGCTCTTCAGCTTCATACGCCATCCGTTATGCATAACATAATATCAGCTTTTACCTGAACACAAGCTTTATATAAAAATACAATAGCAAGTGACATATTCAGCGTTTTCCTATACTTTGATACCATTCACGGATTTAATATCGCCGCTAGATGGCAGTCACGCATTGACGGCATTGACGGCACTTGGTAAGACTGAGCTGTGGTAAGATTGGGCCCGGGGCGGGGCGGGGTGTCCGCCGGCGGTCCGCGGCGAGTCAGGCCGGGAGCTGACATGGCAGCAGCTGTAACACCAGCAGCTATATGAGACACAGTGGCGGATCCAGGATTGCATTGAGGGGGGCTGCCTCTTTTGGCACCTGAGGGGGTCGCTGTGTATTAAGTTACACAAAACGATTGTGTTGAGTTATGGGGGTTAAAAACCAAAATTACGCAAATCTGAGAGAGTAATTCTGACGAAAATGTAATTTTCTTTTTTGTGACTTTTAAAATTTCCAATTTGCATTAAAACTTGATGTACGATTTTTCAAACACGTTTTACACCAAAAATGGCATGCCATGACAGCAATACAACGTCATTATTCCCAACGTACTATATACATAGGTGCATGGTAGGATCTAGCCGTTGGTTTTGGGGGATGGGGCCAAATACAGTGGAATATTAAAAAAAAAAATGAGCGGGGGAGGGATAGCAGGCCATCAGCGAGGAAGTTGTTGACCGGGGGTAGGGGTGCGTCATCAGCCCATCTTCCTTCAACTGTATACATGGGCGTCGCCAATAACTTTTTAATGGGGAGTCGGTAATCGGTTGAAATGATGAACGAGATGTACTCCCACCTTCTACGTGTATTCAAAGCCCTTCAGCATGTTAAATGAGTATTTTCATGCTATATGTGTGATATTTTATGTTATTTATTGATATTTAGCGCCGCAAAGAAGCGATAATTTTTACAGGTTTGCCTGATAAACCCCAGAAATATAATCGGTATAGAGGGAAAGGCTGGGATTGTAAAGGATAAGAAGCTTAAAATGTTATGTATTAAATTCAACGTTACGTCGAACCAAAAACGATGACGATGGGTTCGTTATGACGATGGTCACTAATGTGACGCCGCGAAGCGGCGTGAAAATTTGGATTTTAGGTCGTGGAAAATCCCATTTTTATATGGAAACCAGACCGTGAGTGGAGCCAAGCCTCAGGTAACCCCTTTTGCTGGTTGCACATCTCGATATGATGAAGATATTGGTCCCTAGGGCCAGCAATTACCGCCAAGGGGAGCCTCTACCAGACACTTAATGCAATTCATATACATATATTAATTATATATAATATTATATATTATATATATATATATTATATATTATATATATATATATTATTATATATATATATAAATATATATATCATGTTAGTCCAGTTCCTTTTCTGCCATCCACTTGTTTAATCCACCGCTCCCCGTTCCCATGTCCTGCCATGGTTTAAACAGCGATGGATTGAATTAGTGTTGCGATCTCCGACGAGTTGCGGCGTACCCCAATTGTTTGTGCGTCACTATTTGTTTTTTTTGAAGAGTGAGGCGGGGACGCGAGGATGACAATGTTGCCAAGGTAACTTTATTATACTAGGTAGCGCGGGTTTCGGCCGCTTCAGACACAGGGGCTTGGGTGCATGGATTTGACAACTAATTGAAATTTGTCTCCTAAACCCAAACATATTTTGGCCAACAGATATGATACACTATAAGAAATCAATTTAATTAAAAGGCGTTTGAATCATATGAAAATTTAACTTAACATCCAATCAAAAACTGATTTGGAAAAATAACGGGTACACTATGGAATTGGACAAATTCAACCATCTCAGATACGATATTAGAGTTCAGGGAAAACAAAGACTTTGGCACCCATGTACATTTCACATTTGTCACCTGGTCCTCATCAACGGATAAGTTCCTCTGGGCCCAGGCGGTCTGCCAGGCGCACGCGCTTTGTGAGCCCCTCTTTCATTTTTCGCGGGACGGATATATCCAGTTGCCTCACACGGTTCCTGATTCGGGCTCGTAAAATCTGGTCAGATGATGCTGTCCAGCCACCAAAGTAAACCTCTTGCTTCAGGATCCCCCATAAACGTCTTCGATGGGCCTCGCTAAGGGACGTTTGGGGTTCATATCAGTGCCACTGTGGGCACTCCCGCTTCAGACAGTAGTTCGCTGGTGCTCGAGCATACTGCGCTGTGGCCAGATTCCGGCCAGCAACTGATACCCTCATGAGGGTACTTGCGAGGCCAGCGTACGCAAGAAGCACCTTCTTGAGGCACTTTGTCGCATATAATTTGCTGTATTGTTGCCTATTGTGCATGAGCACAGGGGGCAGTGACTCCCCGGAAGAATTCCGATCCACCTCAGCAGCTTTCTCTGGAAACTTCATGTTCTGAAGCTTGAGCTCACCTCATTCGGCACAGCATCCCTGCTCCAGCGTGCAAAGCCTGTTTCGCCGGCATTTTTCCGCCTCCTGAGTAGGTGAAATAAGATTCGGGCGCCCCATGACGAATGTCTGCGCCGTTGTGCGTTGAGGACTTCTCTTGTCAGTTTTCGGACCCTGGTCTTCTGTGTTCGCTGCTGGCTTTCTATTCGGTTGGGCCTTTTTGACGCTTTAGGTATTTTACACCTCCTTTCCTCAGAATCATGCATGCATATGACTGGGCTATTTCATACTTCTTGGCCAGTAAGCGCTGAAATACCCCCACTTTATCCTTTCAACCGCGGAAAAGCTTCCTCCTGTTCAAGGATGTCATTTTCAAAGCCTTTCGACCTTAATCAGGTTCGCTACATGGTCCTGGGTTCATAGTTCTAAGAATATTGTATGTTGTCGATCTGGGCATTCCAATGTCACCAAAACGCCGGGCAATCTCACTTTTGGGTACAAAATGGTTCTTATCCACAAATTTGTCAACCAGTTCGCGAAGTTCTGCTTTGGAATGGCACGACATTGTTGACAACTGACAGTGCAACATTTGTTTCCGAAGCTTTAAGTTTTGTGAGCAGATGCCCAACAAAATGAGCTTTGCAGATGCTGAATTTCGTGGAAGTCCTAGCATTTTTGCTAAAACTACCGTATATGAAAAATTGTCCAATTCCATAGTGATCACCCGTTAAGTGCCTGAGGCATTCCTAAGCTTGATGAGGTGGCAATGCACTTTGCATTGTGGTTGACGTTATCTGA
>VOPJ01000249.1:0-60675 GCA_014673585.1 Semibalanus balanoides
CTCCGTTTGCTCCCCCTGTGCCCTGTGGTCTGACGTCTGTTGTCTCACAGTGCCGGCTCCGTACCGCTGTCTAGTCTGTCCACGAGGCACGACCATCGGCCTGAATCGGACGAGGGCGCTCGTCCGCCTGCTGACTTGCTCGCGGCTCGTTGACTCCGAGATGAGACGCAGACGGCCGCTCCCACGCCACTGACTATTCATCCGATCCCCATAAATACACATAATCCGCGCTGTCGCGGCAGCCGATGAATGCCTGATCGCCGCTCCCCCTGCTGGCCCCGGCCAGCCCCGCCCCAGCACGACAGGTGGCGCCGCGCAGTGGCCGACTAGGTAACTACTAACTATCACATGCCCAGCTCCGTCGTACGGGTTGACATTTCATCTTTGTTGACATTTCATTATCCATGAGTACGTCTCAACTCTCAGGTACAGCCGGTGGTGGCACAGCTAACCGAAAAGGTAGCTTCGCTAACCGCTATTCTGCTAACCGTTATTCCGCCAACCGCTATTCCGCTAACCGCTATGCCGCTAACCGCTATTCCGCTAACCGCTATTCCGCTAACTGCTATTCCGCTAACCGCTATTCCGCTAACTGCTATTCCGCTAACCGCTATTCTGCTAACTACGAGAATAATTTTGCTAACGCTAAACCTCTAAAACGCTTTACAAAATAGCGGAAGCTAACGCAGTTCTGTTAACGCTAAGCAGCTAAAAAATAATATGAAGTTGTAGCTTCAGTTTGTTTTTAGCTCTAAAACACTTAAAGGCAGACCTAGAGCTGGAATTTTAATGTAGACAATAATACATAGAGCTTGCCAAAAAGGTATGGCATGCCAAGATCAGATGATGATCAAGGTATACACAAATAATGAATGAGTACATGGATTATTTGTCCATTTAATTCAATTCAACTAACCCTCAACTTACGAGGACAGCCCCCCATTCTGATGTTTTTCTAGAATAACTTTTTGCACATGCTGCGCATCTTGCTAAAAAATCACTAGCTGAGTTTATAACAATTACACGTATGGCCTTGTCATTTTTTATCAAAGTTGGTCAAGTTGTGTGGAAGATAATGACGTTTTAGTGACGCAATGTTGGTAGAAAAACGTTAAATAGTTGACAAATCGTAGAAAATAGAGTTTTGCTGCAAGCTCCAAACAGAAAAAGAAAATGACATAAAATGACATTGTCTTTAAGATGATAATCTCGGAATTCCAAAATTTTGGGTTTTTGACCCCAAGAAAGGGAAAAATCATATTTTCGGAAAATTACTACCAAATCAAAATATTCAGGAATATATTTTAAAAAAACCAGAGATAGAATGTGAGAAAAACTGACTATAAGCGTGCTTGAAACCATAATTACAAAACAAATATTTTTTATATTTTTGACTGAGTGATGTATCCTAAGTGAAATAAACTTATTTTCATTTGTTAAAATAATTCTGTTTTTACTTTCGTGGCCACTGCCAGATACGAACAAATTTAATATTTTTGTTATTCGGAGACAAAACTGGCTTAGGAACAAGCCTTCTTGGTTATATTTATCAAATTCTAATTTTTAGGTTTTCTGATCACTATTCTGGGCGTGATCGAGTCGAGGTAGCTAATGCTAATCATCCATAGCAATTATCATCTATGGTGACGATTTCCGTGACCTATGAGGTTAACTAACCCAGACATACAAAATCGATGTAAGATCAGACAGCTAATTCAACAACCAATTAATTGACGCTAATTAAATCATTTTATTTTCATAACTTTTATCATGACGGCGGATAGAGAAAAATCACTATTTTTGGATGTGGTCAATTTTGGGTCATTCACTTGACCTGGAAGGTCACCCGTTGACCTGAAACCTAAAACTGCACACTGTTAGATTCCTCACATGACAGGCAACATGCTGTTTTTTACCGCGTTGCGCTATGTTGCTTGGGTTGGAAGTTAACAGTGTGGGCCTGTCAGCCCCCCCCCGTACGACGAAGGTGAGAAACGGCGAAGGTGAGGTAAGGCGAGGGCTAAACAGAGGCGGAAGGGTGCTTCGTCCCTGTCATTCCCTCTTCCCTATCTCCCGGCTCCCGCTCCCTACTCTTACGCCTGATAATGACTTAAGGCCTTAGGCCCAATGGCCTTAGGGATTTGTTAGTGGACTTAAAGTTAGCGGAACTTAATTTATCGGAAGCTTATTGGACCACTAACGGTTTCCAAAGTTAGCGGAAACACTAATCTGCTAAACGAAAAGTTAGCTTCGCTCATTAGCAGTTAGCGGACTAGCGGAGCCGTGCCCACTACTGGATACAAGTATATATGTAAATTCACAAAATTTACTAAATAAGCTGATATAACTCAACAACACTAGCAAACTATACGTAACATATTTTTTGTAAATATAAATATTGTGTTTAACGAAAAAAGTGCATATTCAAATCGATCGAAAGTTGGTTTTGATATGTTCTGCAAACGTCAGACAATTATTAAAAAAATAGATTCTGCTGGTCTTCAAGTTATCAACGGAATTTAAGCAAACTTGCAGGGGCGTCGACGCCTAACAGACCATTCCAACTAGTCGGACCACTTTTTTCCCAATGTGCCGCCCCTGCCTAGGTGCCGCCCTTGACGAGGCGCCGTCCTATACCCAGGTCAGGTAGAGTATCGAAATTTCGCTTGACAAAAAGTGTCGGAATGATACAAATTTGAACGTATATGCACCCCTTGTTAGGTGCCGCCCCTTGCCAGGTGCCACCCCTTGCTAGGTGCCGCCCCCATGCCAGGTGCCGCCCCCTCCAAGCAAAAAGTGGGACCAGTTTTTTCGAGTGTCGACGCCCCTGCTGAAACTTGCAACAGTAAAGGTCGTTTAATTTCTTTCAAATCTGGAGTAAATGTGCCAACTTGGTCAATTTCTGTCGTTTTATGGGCAATGACTTCGATAAACCTTTGGATACACCGTGAAAAACTAATATCAGCTGCTTCTAGCTCATATCAGTCCAGGGGCGCAGCCAAAAGGGGGGGGACGTGCCTACCCCATTGGGCCGACTTTCACACTAAACAAATTATTGGCGGACGTCCCTGTTTTGCGACTATTTAGAAACCCTGCAAAATATAGTGGGCTTGAATCCGGGGTATTTTGCGACTTTTTTTTTTTTGGGGGGGGGGGGCATCCCCAGGGGTCCTCTTTGCCGAGAGGCCCCTGGGCCCTGGGGATGCTGTGCCCCACCTTGTCAAAGGTCTGGCTGCACCCCTGCATATCACACATAATTAGATCCGCTTACACATTTAGTAGTAATTTTGAACAATTGGGAAGTTCGTATTTTGCACTCGATATCGCACATAACTTTGGTTATCCTCATGTGGCCAACAGAAAAGTTGCTTCAACTTCAGTTGTATATCGACCAGGCGACAGTTGAACCCTTTTTGCGACACTCGCCATCATACAGGTTGTCATTGATTGTTTCCGGCGACGGACGCCAGCCAGGTCTGCCCCATTACGAAGCCACTCTCAACTGCGGCCAACTGTGTTACGCCATTAGTGGGGCTGTTCGGCGCGAATCCGCGATGACCGATATCGAGTTGTCCAATAGTTGGCGTAACGATCTCACAACACAGAGCGGCCGACACGGCTGACAAAGCCGCCGCGAGTGACTGGTCACTGGTCAGACTGGTCAGACTGAGTCAGACTGAGTCTGTCGGTACGATGGTGCAACGTAGAGTTCGACAAGGCTGCAATTTTCCTTGGCCTAGCCGCCCCACAGCCATGGCATCACAGCCACAGCCAGCCACAGCCACACCCAAATGTCAATGGCTGGCCGTCGGCCAGCCGTGAGGATTTTTGTAAAGTCATATTTTGTGCTTATTTTCAGTCTACTCAGTAGGGGTGTACTATTAAATGGACTTGTTCGAAAACGCAAAAAAGCCTGTCAGAACCTGTTCTATGGACCTTAAAAAGAGACGTGGTGCATCTATTTTGGTTCTCCTTTTACAAAAAAACCTACCACCTCGCAAAAACCAAAACCCTGTACAAATGCATTAATAGCAATGGCAGGATGTCACAAAGTGGTCGTTCGTCCCTGTATTTATTCTCAATAACTTCCGATCCACTTCAGTGACATTAACAAATTTGGTAGGCCGGTAGATCAATTCATTTGAAACATTTTGAACACCAGAAACAAATTCAAGGTCAGGTTCAGGTCACGGAGATATGACGGTCACAACCAAAAATCTGCGCACGTTTTTTTAGCTGATGGATGTCTCTGCTACTTAGCTAATTATTAATCATCACTTGGCTTATAAATGGATCATCGACGTTATCAGTGGTGGATCAGAGGGGTAGGCATTGCCCCCCACCCCTTTTAAGCCTGAGGGGGGCCCAATAGTTCCCAAGGGGGCCCAGAGCCCAATTTAAGTCACTCTAAACGATTTCGTCAAAAATTGTTAAAGATGATCAATAACATGCCAAAATATATTTTTAGAGTCAAACAAATTATTCAATTTTAAAAAGACAAGCTTTCGATATTCACTTATCTCATCAGGTTCTAAAATATTCATAATTTTTTTTGAAAGACACAAAATACAAAATACAACAACAGATTTCGTCAGTCACAATGATAGATGGTATCTCCAGTATGACCGTCACTGATGGAATGAATAAAATTGAATATTGCAACAGAACATATGTGAAGCCAAACCATATGCCGACAGCAGTGCCAATCCGCTTGTGCCTGACATATCGGCCAAGTATATGCACCGGATTTAGCGTTACCCTCCAGTGGACTGCCCGCCAGTGCGCTCGACTGGACTGCCGGGCGGGCTATGGTCACAATCTGCCGGGGGGCGTGTCACTGCAGGGCGGCTGTGTCACATACTGCCGGGCGGGCTCGTGTCACATCTGCCGGGCGGGCTATGTCATCTGCCGGGCGGGCTATGTCACAATCTGCCGTGCGGGTTGTGTCACATCTGCCGGGCGGGCTGTGTACTTTTTATATGGTTATTTTTAATGGTACTTTTAATGGTTATTTGGATCATCTTTACACAATTTTGACATATGTAACATCATGCCAGCCATCCACATCATAAATAAACGAACTTCACCCCCAGTTTTCAAACAACAATTCGCAAGTGCATTTGTCCACTCTGCCTCCAGAGGACCCATTCTGCCTCCAGGAGCCCACACTTGTCTTCCGTGGGGTCACGGAGCACTCTCCAGGGGCCCACTATGAATCACCAGAAGGCCATTCTGACTTGAAGTGGGTCCCATCTGGTTTTGTAGAGGCCCCATTCAAGCATGTGGAAAGTATATTTTGATTAAATGGGTCCATTTCTAGCATATATTGTCTTTCATTGTAAAGGGCCCCAAGAGGCTTGAGGGCCCAGTAAAGGCCTGGGAGAGGGCAAACCCATAAGGCCTTTGGGTCCCACGTGCCTTCCTTTTCACGATTCTGGGTCCACCATCTGAAGGCCATAATATAACTGCTTTTGTGCTAATGCAACATGGCTCAAGAAATCGAAACTGGGCCCCTCATAAGGTCGAACTGGCCCACTGGATTCCAAAGTGGGCCCTTCGAAAGGCAGAGCCGGCCCTGTGGTACCAGACGGCTCCTGGGAATCCAGAGCGGGCCTCGGAAGGTCAGAGTAGGCCCTCGGGAGGTCAGTGGGCCTAATGGAGGCCAGATGGGTCCTCTGGAACCTAGGGAAGCCTTTTGGCGTGGTCTTGGAGTGCCAGACTCTTGTCTTGATGGTCCTCTCGGACTCTGACTTCTGACCTAAGAACCCCTTTAGGCGGGGGACATGGGCCATTTAACAAGTCAAGGGCCCCTCAGACCAGAGTCTGAGAATCTGAGCACTTCGGACCGGCCAAGGGATCCTAGGTTCCAGAGGACCCATATGGCTCCTGTAATCCAGAGCGGGTCCTCTGGAGGTCAGAATAGGCCCTCGGGAGGTCAGAGTGGGCCTAATGGAGGCCATATGGGTCATCTGGAACCTAGTGATCCCTTGGCTGGTCCGAAGTGCTAAGATTCTCAGACTCTGTTCTGAGGGCCCTTGACTTGTTAAGATGGACCCTGTCTCCCGCCTAAGGGGTTCTAGGTCAGAGTCAGAGTCCGAGAGGACCATCAGACAAGAGTCTGGGCACTCCAAGACCAGCCAAAGGCTTCCTAGGTTCAGAGGACCCATCTGGCCTGCCATTAGGCCCACTTGACCTCCCGAGGGCCCTACTCTGACCTTACAGACCCGCTCGGATTCCCAGGAGCCGTCTGGTGTTACCACAGGGCCGCTCTTAGCCTTTCGAAGGGCCCACTTTGGAATCCAGGTGGGCCAAGTTCTGACCTTATGAGGGCCCAGTTTGATTTCTTGAGGCCATGTTTGCATTTAGCACAAGCAGTTTATATTATGGCCTTCAGTGGCGGACCCAGAATTCGGTGAAGAAGGAGGCCACGTGGGACCCAAAGGCCTTGGTTTGCCCTCTCAGGCCTTACTGGGCCCCTCAAGCCTTGGGGCCCTTTTGACAATGAAGACAAATATATGCTAGAATGGACCCATTTAATTCAAAATATACTTTTCACATGCTGAATGGGCCTCTACAAACCAGAATGGACCCACTTCAAGTCAGAATGGGCCTTCTGGTGATCATAGTGGGCCCCCTGGAGAGTGTCGTGACCCCACGGAGACAAGTGTGGGCTCTCTGGAGGCCAGAATGGGTCCTCTGGAGGTCAGAGTGGACAAATGCACTTGCGATTTGTTTGAAACGGGGGTGAAGTTCGTTTATTTTATGATTTGTGGATGGCTGGCAGGATGGACATAATTGTCAAAAAATTGTGTAAAAGATGATCAATACCTTAAGAAGTACCATTAAAATAACCATTAAAAGTACACAGCCCGCCCGGCAGATGTACACAACCCGCCGCAGAGTGGACATCAGCCCGCCCGGCAGATGTGACATAGCCCGCCCGCAGATGCTGACACAGCCCGCCCGGCAGATGTGACACAGGCCCGCCCTGGCCAGATTGTGCACAGCCACCCGGCAGACTGGTGGACATAGCCCGCCCGGCAGTCAAGGTCGAGCTGCACTGGCGGCAGTCACATGGAGGGGCTCTCTCTGCTATATACTTGCCGAGTAAATCGTCAGGCAGCAAAGCGGTATTGGCACTCTGGTCCATATCGTTGCTTCAATATGGTTCTGTGCATTTCATTTATTCATTCATCAGTGAACGGGTCATACTTGGGGATACCATTCATCATTGTGACATGAGCGAATCTGTTGTTGTATTTTGTATTTGTGTCTTTCAAAAAAAATTATGAATAAATTTGACCTGATGATGATAGTGATATCGAAAAGCTTGTTCTTTTAAATTTGAATAATTTGGTTTGACTCTAAAATATATTTTGGCATGTTATTGATCATCTTTACACAATTTTTGACGAAATTCGTTTAGAGTGACTTAAATTGGCTCTTGGGCCCCCTTGGGCTATTGGGCCCCCTCAAGGCTTAAAAGGGGTGGGGGGCATGCCTACCCCTCTGTATCCACCACTGATAACCGTCATGATCATTAATAAAGCCAAGTGATGATAATAATTAGCTAAGTAGCATGAGAGCATCCATCAGCTAAAAAAACGTTGCGCAGACTTTTGGTTGTGACGTCTAACTCCGTGACCTGACATGCTTGGAATTTGTTTTGGTGCAAAATGTTTCAAATGGAATTGATCTAGACCGGCCTACCCAAAATTGTAATTCACTGAGGTGGATCGGAGTTAATTGAGAATAAATACAGGGAACGAACGACCACTTATAGTGACACCGCCATGCTATTAATGCATTTGTACGGGTTTTGGTTTTTGCGAATGGTGGTTTAGTTTTTTTTTTGTAAAAGGAGAACCAAATAGATGCACCACGTCTCTTTTTAAGGTCCATAGAACAGGTTCTGACAGGGCTTTTTGCGTTTTCGAACAAGTCATTTTATAGTTACACCCCTTACTGAGTTAGACTGAAATAAGCACAAAAATATGCTTATTACAAAAATCCTCACGGCTGGCCGACCGGCCAGCCATGACATTGGGTTGTGGCTTGTGGCTGGGCTGTTGGGCTGTGATGCATGGCTGTGGGGCGGCTAGGCCAAGGAAATTGCAGCCTTGTCGAACTCTACCGTTGCACCATCCGTACCGACGACTCAGTCTGACTCATGTCTGACCAGGGTCTGCCAGTGACCAGTCACTCGCGGCGGCTTTGTCAAGCGTGTCGGCCCGCTCTGTTTGTGAGATCGTTACGCCAACTATTGGACAACTTCGATATCGGTTCATCGGCGGTTCGCGCCGAACAGCCCCACAATGCGTAGCACAGTTGCCGCAGTGAGAGTGGCCTTTCGTAAGGGGGCAGACCTGGCTGGCGTCCGTCGCCGGAAACAATCAATGACAACCTGTATGATGGCGAGAGTCGCAAAAAGGGTTCAACTGTCGCCTGGTCGATATACAACTGAAGTTGAAGCAACTTTTCTGTTGGCCACATGAGGATAACGAAAGTTATGTGCGATATCGAGCGCAAAATACGAACTTCCCAATTGCTCAAAATTACTACTAAATGTGTAAGCGGATCTAATTATGTGTGATATGCAGGGGTGCAGCCAGACCTTTGACAAGGTGCGGCACAGCATCCCCAGGGGCCTCTCGGCAAAGAGGACCCCTGGGGATAACCCCCCAAAAGTCACAAAAAATAACCCCGGATTTAAGCCACTATATTTTGCAGGGTTTCTAAATAGTCGCAAACAGGGACGTCGACAATATTTTTTTAGTGTGAAAGTCGGCCCAATGGGGTAGGCACGTTTCCCCCCCCCCCCTTTGGCTGCGCCCCCTGGACTGATATGAGCTAGAAGCAGCTGATATTATTTTTTTCACGGTGTATCCAAAGGCTTATCAAGGTCATTGCCCACGAAACGACAGAAATTGACCAAATTGGCACATTTACTCCAGATTTGAAAGAAATTAAACAACCTTTAATGTTGCAAGTTTCAAGTTTGCTTAAATTCCGTTGATAACTTGAAGGTCAGCAGAATCTATTTGTTTAATAATTGTCTGACGTTTGCAGAACATATCAAAACCAATTTTTTCGATTCGATTGAAACTGCACTTTTTTCCGCCAAACCACAATAGTTGTGTATTTAAAAAAAAAAAATGTATAGTAATATATATGTTACGATAGTTTGCTAAGTGTGGTTGAGTTGTATCAGGCTTATTTAGTACATTTTGTGAATTTACCATACATAACTTGTACTCCAGTAGTGGGGCACGGCTCCGCTACTCCGCTAAACTGCTAATGAGGCGAAGCTAACTTTTTCGTTTAGGCAGATTAGTGTTTTCCGCTAACTGTTGGAAACGTTAGCGGTCCAAAAATAAGCTTCCGATAAATTAGTTCCGCGAACTTTAAGTCACTAACAAAGCACCTAAGGTCATTGGGCCTAAGGCCTTAAGTCATTCTCAGGTTAAGAGTGGAGCGGGAGCTGAAGAATTAGGAAGAGGGGATGACAGGACGAAACCCTGTGCCGCCTCTGTTTAAGCCCTCGCCATACCTCACCTTTCGCCGTTCTCACCTTCGTCGTCGTACGGGGGGCTAACAGGCCCCACTGTAACTTCCAACCCAAGCACATTAGAGCAACGCGGTAAAAACAGCATTGTTGCCTGTCATTGTGAGGAATCTAACAGTGTGCAATTTTAGGTTTTCAGGTCAACGGGTGACCTTCCAGGTCAAGGTGATGACCAAAATTAACCACATCCAAAAATTAAGTTGATTTTTGCTCTATTCGCGTCATTGATTAAAGTTATGAAATAAAATGATTAATTAACGTAAATTAATTGGTGTTTGATTAGCTGTCTGACCTTACATCGATTTTTTTGTAATGTCTGGGTTAGTTAACCTCATAGGTCACGGAAATCGTCACCATAAATGATTAATTGCTAAGATGAATAGCATAGCATTTATTTTAGCAACTCGACCCCACACGTCCAGAAAGATGAGAAAACCTCAAAAGAAGAAATACAACAAGAAGGCCCTAAGCCCGTCCCCGAAACAAAAATGTTCGTATCTGGCCAGTGGCCACAGAAAGTAAAAAACAGATATTAACAAATGAAATAAGTTTATTTCACTTAAGGGATACGAATCGACTCAGTCAAAAATATAAAAATATTGTTTTTGTAATTTGGTTTCAGCACGCTTATAATCAGTTTTATCACATTTCATCCTAGGTTTTTAAAATATATTTGAATATTTTGATTGTAGTATTTCCGTAAAAATCTCGGGTCAAAACCAAATTTTCGGAAGTCCAGAATCTCTAAGACGTGCACAGCTAAGTGGAACTTGCAGCAAAACACACGATTTGTAAACTTATTAACGTTTTTCTACCAACATGGGCGTTCACTAAACGCCATATCTTCCACACAACTTGGACCCAACTTTGAAAAAGACAGGCCATACGGATGTAAAACCAGCTAGTGATTTTAACAGCGCCGCATGTGCAAAGTACAAAAACTCAATATGGGCGCAGGCCCCCTCCTGAGAGAGAGGAAAAAGACAAATCAACTCATACGATCATCATCTGATCTTAGGGCATGCTAACGCGGAAAGAGGAGGAAGCTACATTAAAATTCCAGCTCATAGTCTGCCTTTAAGAGATAAAAACAACTGAACTAACTTCATATGATTTTTACGCTAGCAACAGAACGCGGCTCCCGCAATGAAGCGTTTTAGAGGTTTAGCGTTAGCATTAGTAGCGGAACGGTTAGCGGGATAGCTGTTAACGGAAGCGGCGAAACGTAGTCGAATAGCGTGCAAAGTTACTTCGTCGCCACCCCTGAGAGGACCTGAGAGGTAATGAATGTCAACAAGATGCAGACCGTCGGCGGAGATGAGGCATGTGATAGTTATAGTTACCCAGTCGCCACTGCGCGGCCGCCACCCTGTCGTGTGGGGGGGGGGCTGGTTGGGCCAGGCAGGGGAGCGGCGATCAGGCAATTCATCCGAGCTTGCCGCGGACAGCGCGGATTATGTGTATTTATGGGGATCGGATGAATAGTCAGTGGCGTGGGAGCGGCCGTCTGCGTTCTTCATCTCGGAGTCAACGAGCCGCGAGCAAGTCAGCAGGCGGACGAGCGCCCTCGTCCGATTCAGGCCGATGGTCGTGCCTCGTGGACAGACTAGACAGCGGTACGGAGCCGGCACTGTGAGACAACAGACGTCAGACCACAGGGCACAGGGGAGCAAACCGAGCCGGCACTGAGGACAACAGGCCACAGACAGCGGCATTTGGCAACCAAACACTACTGTGACAAACAGACACGGGTCGTGGCATGGAAACAACACTATATGACAAACAGACCACGGGCCGGAGGCAGTGGAACCAAACACTATGTGACAAACAGACCACGGCCGGGCATGAACCAGCACTATGTGACAACAGACCACGGGCCGTGGATGGAACCAACAACTATGTGACAACAGACCACAGAAGCGGCATGCGAACCAACACTATGTGGCCAACAGACCACGGGCCGCTGGCATGGGACCAGCACTATGTGACAACAAACCACGGGCCGCGGCATGGAACCAACACTATATGTGACAACAGACCACAGGCCGCGGCATGGGAACCAGCACTATATGACAACAGACCACGGGCCGCGGTATGGAACCAACACTATGTGACAACAGACCACGGGCCGCGGCACGGAACCAGCACTATGTGGCAACAGACCACAGACAGCGCATAACCAGCACTTATGTGACAACAGACCACGGGCCGTGCATGGAACCAGCACTATATGACAACAGACCACGGGCCGTGGCATCGGAAACCAACCATATATGACAACAAACCACGGGCCCGTGGCATGGAACCAAGCACTATGGTGACAACAACCACGGCCGTGCATGGAACCAGCACTTATATGACAACAGACCACGGGCCGTGCATGGAACCAGCACTATTGTGACAACAGACCACAGGTCGTGGCATGGAACCACCACTATGTGACACAGACCACGGGCCGCGGCATGGAACCAACACTATGTGGCAACAGACTGCGGGCCGGGCATGGAACCAACCTATGTGACAACAGACCCAAAGGGCCGTGCAATGGAACCAGCACTATGTGACAACAGACACGGCCGCGGCACGGAACCAGCACTATGTGGCAAACAGACCACGGGCTGTGGCATGGGACCAACACTATGTGACAACAGACCACGCCGCGGCATGGAACCAACACTATGTTGACAACAGACCACAGGCCGCGGCATGGAACCATCACACTATGTGACAAACAGACACGGGCCGCGGGCATGGGACCCAGCCACTATGTTGACAACAGACCTACACGGCCGCGGCATGGAACCACCACTATGTGGACAAAGACCACAGACAGCGGCATGGAACCAGCACTATGTGACAACAGGGACCACGGGCCGCGGCATGGGCACCAGCACTATGTGGCAACAGACCACAAGACCAGCGGGCATGGAACAGCATTATGTGACAACAGACCACGGACCGTGCATTGGAAACCAACACTTATGTGACAAAACAGACCACAGACAGCGGCATGGAACCAGCACTATGTGACAACAGACCACGGGCCGTGGCATGGGACCAGCACTATGTGACAACAGACCACGGGCCGCGGCATGGAACCAACACTATGTGACAACAGACCACAGACAGCGCATTGGAACCAGCACTAGTGACAACAGACCACGGGCCGCGGCATGGAACCAAGCACTATGTGACAAACGGACACAGGCCGCGGCATGGAACCAACACTATATGACACAGACCACGGGCCGCGGCATGGAACCAATACTATAGACAACAAGACCACGGGCCGGGCATGGGACCAGCCACTATGTGACAACAGACACGGCCGAAGGCATGGGACCAGCACTATGTGACAACAGACACGGGCCGAGGCATGGAACCAACACTATGTGACAACAGACCACGGGCCGCGGGCATGGAAACCAGCCACTATGTGACAACAGACCACGGGCCGCTGGCAGGACCAGGCACTATGTGACCAACAAGACACGGGCCGCGGCATGGAACACAACACTATATTGACAAACAGACCACGGGACCGCCGCAGGAACCAGCACTATGGACAACAGACCACGGGCCGCGGCATGACCAACACTATGTGAAACAGACCACGGGCCACGGGCATGGAAACCACCACTATGTAACATACAGACCATGGGTACGCGGCATGGACCAGCACTATGTACAACAGACCATGGCCGGCGGCATGGAACCAACACTATGTGACAACAGACCCGGGCCGTTGGCATGGAACCAACACTATGTGACAACGACCACGGGCCGCGGCATGGAACCAACACTATGTGACAACAAGACCACAGACAGGGCATGGAAACCAGCACTATGTGACAACAGACCACGGGCCGCGGCATGGAACCAGCACTATGTGACAACAGACCACGGGCCGCGGCATGGGACCAGCACTATGTGGCAACAGACCACAGGGTCTTCTACATCCCATGGGACGTCGAAAGCGGGGGGACGTGTCCCCCAACCAGGCAAACAGGGCCGCGTCCCCCTAACATTTTCGGATTTTACCATTACGCCTATGGACGTTGCATGGAAAAAAATCAACATCAGAATGTCTACGTCTCCCAAACTCTCGGCTCGTGGTGACGCTGACGCACCTGCTTAATTATTCCTGACTAATGTGTAAAATATGTGATGCTGGATAATGTTTATATTTTTCAGTTTGCTTTTTGCATAGGTAAACTATTTAGTATTTTCGCGACAACTTCAGAATCCCTGCACCATACCCTGTTTCACTCAGTCCATTTTCTGAAAATATTCCCACGTTTCTCTTCCATTTCTGTTCCATTCCTGTCAGCGGTGGATCCAGAACGGGAGTTTGGGAGGGGGCAAAATTCAAAAAGTTTCACACAATTCTGAAAACTCATTGGTTTTTGCTAGCATATGCATTGGTAGCTGATTTAAAGCAAACTTTCCTTGGTAAAAGTTGCTTAGATTTCCTTTTATATCATTAAATGTGTCACTTTTTGCCGATTTTGGACGGTTTGGGGGGGCAAATACCCATTTTACCCAACCGTAGATCCGCCACTGATTCCTGCTCCCAGACGGAGTTCTCATTCCATAAAGGATTCCAAAAGGCCCTGTGCTATACATACAACAGATCATGCTTATAAGACACGAAGCGCTGCCCGCTGTAAGCCGCCGTATCAACAGCGTATAGAGTGAGCTGCAGGTGCGGCAGTCAGCGGCACACAGACCAGTATAAGGTAGCCATCGGGACTCCCTGTCATTCCTCCAGCTCTGCAAACAGCACACCTGTGTTCTCTGACTGCCTGGCACCTGTTCACACAGCCAGCTTGCAGCTCGGCAAACACACCGGCTAACGCGTCATATCTGGTCCAGAGAACACCTGACTCTGCTCACTGCTCTTCAGATTAGCTGGTACAAGTCATCTTTGCACTGGCTCTTATTCAAATTCCATGTCGATTAAGTTGTTTCGTTTCAGTACAACCTTCATCCTTGAATGGTTTCTTTTCAGTACAACCTTCATCCTTGAATGGCTGACTTTGTATTGATTCCATTCAGAGAGGGAGAGATATATTCAGCAAAAAAATATATATATGGAATATTGGATATAATATATGAAACATTCATTTTATGTTGTCCGAACACGCATACATGCGAGAATAACAACGTTAATGTCAGCCCCTGCTCTCAGTCTAATAAGCATATCGTCAACCGCAGTCCTCGCCTGGGACGCCCGGCATCACGACCCCCCCCCCCTCCCCCCACCATCGCGTCCGGCGAGACTCCCCGGACGGGTTGGCATTCCGGAGGCGGGCGGCGCGGGCCGTTCCCCTGGCCGGTCACGACTCCGGGTCAATACGTCCCCTGGCCCGGCCTGTGTCACGCCGCCAAGGCACGTGCCGCCGCCACGTGTCGGCTCGACGGCACGTGGAGCCGGCCCGGGGACGCCGCCACGAGGGGGCCTAATGAGCCCGCCACAAAGGCAGCGGGGGCGCCGGCTTTGTCCAGTCAGCGAAGCGAGCAGCGCAGACAAGATTCGATCATGTTATCTGCGTCAAACTGAGCGGTGGATGGGCGGGCCCTGCACCAGGCGCTCAGCCGCCGCTCCTATGCCTGGAAGTGTATAGTGCATGAAGGTTGAGGGGAGGTTTTGTGAAATGGGGTGCTGTTTTATCATATTGTCATGTCGAAGAATAGCCACATCGTGACATTGTAGTCGTGGCTTCGGCAAGAAATTACCAAATATTTCAAATGACTCGCATCCCCATAGTCAACATAGACGAGAAATCCAGTAATTGTGGTTTATCGTGGACTACTCTGAAAGAATCGCCGGACAAAAGTCCTTTCACTGTAAATGTAATCATTCGAAATTTTTGTTCTGGGTACCCAAATATCCAGAGGCCTAAAATACCTGAAAATGTGCAGCCTGCGAGACGCTGGATGGCTTTTTCGCCCCTTTTTAATTGTGTCGGTGATATGACAAAATGACGTAGATATAGCGACTTGAAACTTTAGGTACATGCATTTATTGGTGACATATTGGTAAAATTTGATGGCAATCCCATGTCAGGTCAGGTCAAACTGTCTGCCGTCACAAAGCTCCAGCGGCTCTCGAAGGTCTCTAAGAGGCCCCAGCGGCTGCCGGGTTGGGGTAATATTAATCCTCGCCGCACGGCTGCTCGGCGCCACCTTAGCTGTGTCGGGAAGCAAGAACTCCGCCACGGTCCGAAAATTGGGGGCAGAGGCATTCTGAAGTCAATTCTTTCTATACAACGCCAATAGGNGAACACAGAAGAGCGAGCAAGAGATCAAATAGGACTGATTACAGACAAAATCTTGAATATAATGACAAGCAAATTAGCAAATTAGCAATAACATTGAAATTGAATGAACAGGTAACCAAATTAGCAGTTAAACGATGCACTTTTATGGTGGTCTTTTTTAGTAGTTGCGACCCTCAATTAGAAAGAAATACATACATTAATTTATTTTGAACATTAGTAATTTTGATAGTTTTGTTTCTGGTTGTATATAACACTAAGCTTTATGTGATAATGAAAGATAGTCATTTTTCCCCAACAAAATAACAAACAATAAAACAACGGGAAACTACATCAGCAGCTCATCGATGCATTTGGACAACGACCCACTCGATCTTAATTTAGTGTCAGCGATTTGGTTCACGGACATTGTCCAGGGTTGAATAAATTTGAAACACCGGCGCAAGATATGGTGCTCTTCAAATAGTGATGGGAAAACACTGGTCATAAGTTTCAAATTAAGTATATGTACTTGTTTTTAATTTGTAAAAAATACAACCTAGAGTAAGGACATTATTTTATTTTATTCTTAAATCAAAGTTAAATAATTGTTATACCACAACGGAAGCCTAAGAAATTGTTGCTAACAAAAATAAATGGGTAATTATTTCACTTTTAACTAAGTTTTAAGCGTTCCACACTTTAAGCGACCGGTACTTGGCAAGTACCTACTTTCGGTCCTCATCAAACTGCGGGCCTTTCCCGTAGTGCTACTACGCAATGGAGTTGAAAATATATTTTGCGTTCTGCTTGTTTTGATTATATGCCCGTCGATCCTCTACAGAAGAATGCTATTAAAGCGTGAAACTTAAATTTCATACTCATTTGCATACATTTATCGTCATTTTTTTCGCATAAAAAATGGTGTTGCAAGACATCAATAAAATGCTCTTTCTCCCAAAAACCTACTTATTTTTTTGCTGAAAAGGTGATGAATTTATAGACCATTGCATATATACGATTTGGGGACGATATCTACAACCGAGTTCAAGATATAAGCAAATTTGGGATGACATTAGATTCAGATATCCAGCGGGGCTTGGGTTGAAGGTCAGAGTCGATCTCGGAGTCGGAGTCGGAGTCGACTCCGGAGGCTCGGAGTCACCTGACAACCGACAGACTCCGCAGCCCTGCTGCTGACAATGTGTCCCGGTCTCCCCTACATCAAACGCCGACCAACTCACACCCAATCCTCACATGTTATGCCACTTTCTACAGTCTCCACTGGACAGATTCAGTCTGGCCTGGTCACGGCTGCCTCCGAGAAGCTTGACGGGAGGCGCGATGCAGACGAGTGTCGCGGCGCGTGGTCTCCCACCAGCTCAAGGTCTCCACTGACAGATCAGTCTGGCCTGGTCACGGCCGCCTCCGAGAGCTGACAGGGTAGCGCGATTGCAGACGAGTGTCGCGGCTGGTGGTACTCCACCAGCTTCAAGTCTCCACTGGACAGATCAGTCTGGCTGGTCACGCCGCTCCGAGAGCTGACAGGAGGCGCGATGGCAGGACTGAGTGTTGCGGGCGGTGGTCTCCACCAGATCCAGATCTCCACTGGACAGATCAGTCTGGCCTGGTCACGCCGCCTCCGAGAGGCTGACAGGAGGCGCGATTGCAGACGAGTTGTCGCGGCGGTGGTCTCCACCAGCTCAGGATCTAACTGGACAGATCAGTCTGGCCTGGGTCAACGCCGCCTCCGATAGCTGACCAGGAGGTGCGATGCAGACGTGAGTGTCGCGGCGGTGGTCTCCACCAGCTCGTCTCCACGGACATCTCAGTCATGGCCTCGGTCACGCCGCCTCGAGAGCTGGACAGCGAGGCGCGATGCAGACGAGTGTCGGTGGCGGTGGCTCACCAGATCCAGATCTCCCCAGCAGCAAAGACCTCCCAAGACAACTGTTCCCTCCTGTAAGTCGGCAGCATTCGATGGCAAGTTTTCAATTAACTATTATTTTAAGCATATATCGAGTATAACCTGTGTCGCCTTTGTTTGCTGAACAAAGGCGCTCATTTTGTTCATGGTAAGCATTTGCACTACCTATGTTAAATTGCAACAATACTGTATTGTATTGAGTCCATGTCATTGGCATCATACAGTTTGTGATAATTTCGTCTTCGTTTTGTCACTCAGCACTCTTACGGTAACTTAGATGTGGTGTCCATTGCGTATTATCCATTAATCCATTTTGGCAATGTCAAGTCGGTAGGTGTTAAAGTGGTGCAATGTTCAAACTATAATGATATTGTATAAGATATTAAGCGTAGAATACGTACAATGCAGATTGCTGGCTTGCCGCGGGCCTAGCAGGTTGCTCTGCCACATGTGGCCGGGCTTGTGCCGCAGTGTCAAACTCATGTAGGAGCGGCGGGGATGGCGGCGCGGCTTTCCTGGTCTTGGAGACATTTTTGCATCTCTAGTAGGTATCCTGATCTAACAATGTCAATTCTGGTCACAAGCTTTCATTGACATAAATTGGGTTATAGGTTGTACGATCGCTAAGTCAACTATGTACCCTTCTCAAAGGATCACTACCAATTGGTGCACAATGATGTTATCAAGTTCATAGACATAGACGTAGACGTATATTGAAACCTTCCACAATAAATTTGTGGCTCTTACGGCCTTTCGTAAAACAAACAAAAAAAAAACATACGAGGAAGGTAGTCCAAAACATGCTCACAAACAGACACACACGCACACACATCCATACACAACCTGTCGTCTAAGATAAAGAAGAGACAAAAGCTCAACACTCGCGTTAAACAAGTTCTCAGCCCAGGTCCGGCACAGTAGCGTTAAGGTGTCTTCTAAACGCGGGCCACTGGTAGCCGTGTTCGAGGTTTTGGTGGCAAGCTGGTTATACTTGCGTCGGTCGCACCGGCTAAGGAAGCGCCCGTGGCCCATCTCTTGTTCGGGACCGGCACATACAGTTTACCGTCCTGCTGCGTGTGACCGTCGCGGGTGTCCGACACGCGGACGACGGGTTCATATATTTTGCAAAACAACTCTCCCTTATCCCGACTGGAGATGTCACAGTTCTATGATGAAAGCACAATTTGACGTTAGGTCATGATTGATTGCAATATTATATTGTCATGTGTTTAATTTACTTTGCAGCTATTGTTGCTTCATTGTCATTTAGGTACGTGTAACTAAGACTGGTCGAGTCGCTAAATCGCAGGTGCTGCCACCTTTCGGGAGGATAGAAGTTGTAGTGCGTTCTGTGATGACTAGATAAGGCAGCACTGCACGAGGATGGGTTAAGGAACGTGGACCGCAATGCTGGCGCCAGGGCCATTTAAATATAGCTGGAGGAAAGTGTATTACTGTTTCCTTTCTCTTAGAAGGGCTTAGTGTGAAATTTGTTCATACCAGGGAATGAAGCCTGCGTACCAGATGGCAGACTCAGAGTTTCCCAAGGCTTTCCATAGGTCCCTGCCAGTTAGTGGGCAGTTAGGATTAGCAGATAGGATGTTGAAGATGCAGCAGGATTAACTGTTAGGATCCGGCCAAAGATGAAGTCCTGGCCCCCTGACAGGCACGAGCCAAATAACCAGAGCATACTTGCTGCTAGTGTGCACCATGGAACCTGACAAACACCGGCCCAACGGCTCCTTTCCGTGAAGGAAATATTTGCTCTGACAACAGGCACGTAGCCCATGGGGAGACGGCCGCCCCCTCCTCCCTGGAGACCCGGTGGGCCCCTGCGCGCCGAAAACCGCGGATGAGACCTCGCGAAGCGCAGTACATGGGCTCTTGTATGAGTCGGAAAAAAGACCACGCGTAGCGTGTCTTGAGAGTTATAGTGCACTTCATAGTTTTTGGGTGGCACCAGGGCCCTTTCTGAAAGACCAGAGGGCCCTTTAACGTTCAACAGAGCCTTGAACATGTCAGAGGAACCCCTGACCAGACCGAGAGGGCCCCTGAGCTGGTCAGATGACCCCTGATCACGTCGAATTCGCCTCTATCCAGCAACAGAGAACCCTGGCGGCTGGAGAGGACCTGAGCATTGTCCGGTAGGTAGGGGTGTACTATAAAAAATGGACTTTTTTCGAAAACGCAAAAAAAGCCTGTCAGAACCTGTTCCATGGACCTTAAAAAGAGACGTGGTGCATCGATTTTGGTCCTCCTTTCTAAAATAACCGTACCACCTCGAAAAAACCAAAACCCTGTAAAAACGCATTAATAGCAATGGCAGGATGCCACTAAGTGGTCGTTCGTCCCTGTATTTATTCTCAATAACTTCCGATCCACATCAGTGACATTAATAAATTTTGGCAGCCCGGTAGAACAATTCATTTGGAACATTTTTACACCAGAAAAAGTTCAATGTCAGGTCAGGTCACGGAGTTATGACGTCACAACCAAAAGTCTGTGCAACGTTTTTTTAGCTGATGGATTCTCTCATGCCACTTTAACTCATTATTATCATCACTTGACTTTATAAATCGATCATAACGGTTATCAGTGGTGGATACAGAGGGGGAGGCATGCCCCCCACCCCCTTTGAGCCTTGAGCGGCCCAATTAATCCAAGGGGGGCCCATAGCCAATTGAAGCACTCTAAACGAATTTCACCGTTTTCAAAGCAAATCTCAAGTTGCATTGTCCACTCTGACCTCCAGAGGACCCATTCTGGCCTGAAGAGAGCCCACGCTGGTCTCCGTAGGGCCACGACGCTCTCCAGGGGCCCACTCTGATCACCAGAAGGCCCATTCTGACTTGGAATGGGCCCATTCTGGTTTGTAGAGGCTCATTTCAGCACGTGAAAGGTATATTTTGAACTAAATGGGTCCATTCTAGCATATATTTGTCTTCATTGTCAAAAGGGCCCCTAAGGCTTTAGGGGCCACTAAGGCTTGAGAGGGCAAACCAAGGCCTTTGGGGCCCACGTGGCCTCCTTCTTCACCGAATTCTGGGTCCCCACTGAAGGCCATAATATAACTGCTTTGTGCCAAATGCAACATGGCTCAATAAATCACACTGGGCCCTCATGAGGTCAGGACTGGCCCACTGGATTCCAAAGTGGGCCTTTCGAAAGGCAGAGCGGCCCTGTGGAAGCCAGATGGCTCCTGGAATCCAGAGCGGGTCCTCTGGAGGTCAGAGTAGGCCCTCGGGAGGTCAGAGTAGGCCTAATGGAGGCCAGATGGGTCCTCTGGAATCTAGGGAGCCTTTGGCTGGTCTTGGAGTGCCCAGACTCTTGTCTGATGGTCCTCTCGAACTCTGACTCTGACCTAGAACCCCTTAGGCGGGGGACAGGGTCCATCTTAACATGTCAAGGGCCCTCAGACCAGAGTCTGAGAATCTGAGCACTTCGGACCAGCCAAGGGATCCCTAGGTTCCAGATGACCTATCTGGCCTCCATTAGGCCCACTCTGACCTCCCGAGGGCCTTACTCTGACCTCCAGAGGACCCACTTGGATTACAGAGCCATCTGGTTTCCACAGTCCGCCTGGCCTTTCGAAGGGCCCACCTTTGAATACAGTGGCCAGTTCTGACCTTCATAGTGGCCCAGTTGATTTCTTGAGGCCATGTTGCATTTGCAACAAAGCACAAAATATTGATGGCCTTCAGTGGTGGACCCAGATTCGCAAAGAGGAGGCCACGTGGGCCCAAAGCCTTGGTTTGCCCTCTCAGGCCTTAGTGGGCTCCTCAAGCCTTGGGCTGCCCTTTGGACAATTGAAGACAATATATTGCTAGAATGGGACCCATTTAGTTCAAATATTACCTTTCACATGCTGAAATGGGCCTCTACAAACCAGAATGGGCCCACTTCAAGTAGAATGGGCCTTCTGGTGATCAGAGTGGGCCCCCTGGAGAGCGTCTCGGCCCTACGGAAACCAGAGTGGGCTCTCTGGAGGCCAGAATGGGTCCTCTGGAGTCAGATGACAAATGCACTTGAGATTTGTTTGAAAACGGGGTGAAATTCGTTTAGAGTGACTTGAATTGGCTATGGGCCCCCTTGGGCTATTGGGTCCCCTCGAGGCTCAAAGAAGGTGGGGGGCATGCCTCCCCTCTGTATCCACCAGTGATAACCGTCATGATCGATTTATAAAGCTAAGTGATGATAATAATGAGTTAAGTAGCATAAGAGCATCCATCAGCTAAAAAAAAATGCGCAGACTTTTGGTTGTGACGTCATAACTCCGTGACCTGACCTGACCTTGAACTTTTAATGGTGTCAAAATGTTCCAAATTAATAGATCTACCGGCCTTCCAAATTTTATGGATGTCACTTAAGTGGATCGGAAGTTATTGAGAATAAATACAGGAACGAACGACCACTTTGTGGCATCCTGCCATTGCTATTAATGCATTTGTACAGGGTTTTGTTTTTTTCGAGGTGGTATTTTTTTGGAAAGGATTACCAAAATCGATGCACCACGTCTCTTTTTAAGGTCCATGGAACAGGTTCTGACAGGCTTTTTTTCATTTTCGAAAAAGTCCATTTTATAGTACACCCCTACGGTAGGGTGAACAAGCAGTCAGTGAAATCTCTGGCTAGCTCGGAAGGGCCCCTGAGCAGGCTGGAAGGCCCCTGGACAGACCAGAGGGCCCCTGTAAAATTTAACTTTACACAATAAATTGGCCAAAATATATACAGTGTTTCATATCTAGGCTTTGTTATTGGTGTGTTGGGTTGGGGGAGGGGGGGTCAACGGTCGAGAAGGGTCCCTTTCGAGGCGCCGCCCCTCCCCCTGGACCAAATCCTGGCTACGAGCCTGCTCTGACAGACACAGAATGTGCTGGTGGGATTTGACCGAGTGTTAAATCTTGCTTTCAGGAGCTAATGGATGGCACTGCATTGACATGTGACTCTCCCGCTACCAACGAGTCGGCTCTACAGTGGATCTAGCTGTACCAAGAGGCCACGAAGGACACGCTTACCATCTTCGACTCAGACTCCGACGGCCAGCCAGTGGTGTACTGGGTAAGACACTAGATGATCATGTTCTTGATGAGTGACCAATAACAGTTATTATGAGCGAGCGCGAAGCGCTCGCTCGTCTTTACGTGGTATNACCTTCGAGAGATAGGACATGTGTAACTATAAGCATTTATACAAACGATATATGTGTAAGCTAGTTTATACATAGTACATTTATATTTACAGCCCTGAAGCATTGTGAAATAAATGCTTCAAATATTTGCAGCAATTCATTGCAACAACAGATAATTTCATTGTAATAACAAATTTTTTGCTTCGTGAAATAGGCCTGCAGAGATCAAGTTTTCTCCTTTGATGCCTAGTGGCTGAAATGATTAAAACTCCAGGGTTATATGCCTACAAAGGCCAAGTACCTGTGAATATCATTCTTTTAGAATGCAATGCTCAAAATGTAAGTAGTTGAAAACATGCTGAAATTCTATAAACTGTGATTATGGTTTCCACGTATGTCTTATTATGGTCAGTTGCAATCTCTAATGACATTTCATCCATGATGAGCTTCAACACGTCAACCTCATGAAAGTAAAATCGTTGTCTTCTGACCAATGCCATATAGCCCGTATATTCAGTGCACGGCTTAACATGTAAGTATAATGTCCTCTAAATATCCGAAACGCCACTTCTGTACAGTTGAATAAATCGTACCGGTTTCACCCCACATTGCCGACGGTAAAAACAGAGCTACACATCTACATACATACACCGCCCCGAAATCAGTCTACAATCATCAACATGCACATTTTATCCGCTACCAGGAACCGCACGCTTTTAGGCATTCACTCCAGTAACACCTTTCATATAATGCACGCTTGACGCTTCATGCAGAATCACTCGAGCAGAGCGGTAACCCTCAGCGATGCATGCCAATTTATCACAATAATCCTTGCTCCCGCCCCTTCTCGGCAATAGGCTGAGGTCAACAGTCAGCACTATGCTCTGGGGTAGCAGAACAAGCAGCTTGAATGCGAGCGGCCATGCTGACGTCACTGGAGCACGTGACGTCAGTGGATTCTGTAGTGTCATAGCTGACATTGCGGTGGTGCATTCCTCACGCCACTGAAAAGCATTTATTATAACACGTGTGTCAAGACGTTGGTGAGGTTTATGGCACTTTGTCATGAAACATCTGAAATTTGACGTCGCCTGACAACATGTAAAATCATCAAAGTCTCGCGCACCGCTGCAGAGTTGGATTGAAAATACATGGAAGTCTCTGACGTCGCTAAAACCTCTGACGTTGTCTGGATCTTTGAGATGTGTTTAGCCTCAGATGCCCTCGGATTCTCTGAAGATTTGCTTCTTTGACAAGCTGCTGATGTCATTGCAATACATGATTTAAATTATGACACTGCGCTGGCCTTGACCTGTCCGCAGCCAGCAGTGTGACGCCGAATGTGTGTGACGTCACGACCAATCAGGCTACTGTGACTGCTATGCTGAGATTAAGCACTGCTTGTCCACTCGTAAACTCGATACTCTGCCAACATGTCAATCTATGACGTCACTACAACGCAGTTCAGATGAATACCAGTTCACTCTGTCCTGATTCTGCGTATCAGCTTCAGAAGTCATTTATTTTGTCTCAGAGGCATCGACGACGCAACAATGTCGCGCTTCTGTTGCCGTCCGCCGTCAGCACTGGTCGGAGACGTCACAGTTACACTTCTGTGACGTCACAGTTAAGCACTTCTCTTGCGTCATCCGGTCGAGGTGGTGACGTCAAATCACTGCTACCTCCACGTCATCAGTGCGAGACTCAGCAGAAGCACCGCCGCTACATGCTGAGCACACCATGCACTGCTGGTCTTCTGGCCTCCATCTGAAAATACAACCATGTGTTACATTGTGATCACAGTCTCAACATTCACTTCAACGAGTTCCCCATATGTTCAGCATGAGACAGAATCGCTTTACCGACTGCGTTCTCCGATCTAAATGCATTGCACACGTAACACTGCGCACATATTCCAGTTTTCAATTTGCCTGCCTACGATCACTGCGCACCGCGCCTGCCACCTCCTCCCCACACCGTGAAACATGACCCCGGGTTGTCCGGGGCGGCTCTGCGGAATCGCCTCAGGCGGAGGCCAGCGCCGCACCCGGAGCGAAATGACGAGCGATAAATTGTGCCGGGGCGCGCGGCCGGCCGCGACCCGCCGCTGGCCGCGCTCGGCTCAGGGGCGCGCGTGAGCGATGTTAGCCGGGGGCGCGACGGAAGGTGATATGACCTTCCGGTCGGGGCGGGGCGACCAGGGAAACCGGGAGAGAGGGTGGAGAGGGATATAAGATAGGTAGCGTGTGCATTCAGGAGTCATAGTGCATGAAAAGGGAATGATAGAAGAGAGGCGCCTGTGCTATACAAATATAATACAATAGCTTTTAGCTGTAACACAATAAAGTAATAAAAAAGATAATATAATAAAACAATCCTGGTGAGAATTCTCTATTTATATAACATTTTGGCTGAGTATTTATGTTGTGTGTCACGTTGAAAACAACCATCACGTGTTTCATTGTGCAATGCTGTCTTAGTGCAGCGCGTGGATAACACATAGTGACCACCCGTTAATTCCTCATTCTCATCGATCTGTGCAGTCGACCATATCGAAATACTCTATAAACGATATGTGACATCTCAAGAAGGAGACATGCTGAAAATGCTCCAAGATACGCATTTCGTCATTTTGACATATTTGTTCTACATTCATTTCAATATCGATCGGTAGAAGCAAAATATGTTAGAGCAAAAGCAGACACTACCCTTCCCCACTAAATTATGGTTTGTTGCAATTAATCGATATCAGATAGGATCAGAACAGATACATTGAAAAATTGCGCCTTCATGGGTGCAGTATCTATCTACCCTGGCAGCCTTGGCCGTGGCGGGGGCAACTTTTTGGAAGACCTCTTTCTTTGTCTGCAAACCGTTTTTTAACAGATACAAAAAAACAAATATAATTTCAACAAAAAAACATACTCGATACAACTATCAGTGCCAAACATATGGTAAAATGAAACATTTCGAAGTTTTACTTCAAATCACATCACCTGTGGCCCCAAGTGTGATAGCTATTACTTAGACAAAAGACATTACTTTACTAAATCATCGGTGCGCTTTCGCAATGGAGGGGCGGGGGGGGGGGCGGTAGTCAAGGTGGCTGCTCCTTGCCAACCCTATATTGGTGAGCACCTCGGACAGATTCGATTTTTTTTTCTCGAGTTTTCTATTAGGCACAGCTGGGGTCGCTTCTCTAGTCTAAAGGGGGCATCATTTCCAATACAAATGGGTGACGCCGGTGCTCACGACTCGAGGGGCGCCACCTGCACTCGCGAGTGGCATCTTCAGTGTCCAGACTCGCGCTGGAGAGGCGCTTTCAATCGTAATGCCCCTTACCCCTGCCACGTGCGGGCCCCTTGGTTGCGCCCCTGTCCTCGACAGGGACGTCGTAGTCAAGGGGGACACGGGGACCATGCGCCTCCCCCTGAGTAAACCAAATTTGATTCTGCTGTTGACCGGACCCCCCCGGTCAACAACATTTGGCTGAAGAGCGAGATTTGATTCTACTACTGACGTGGCTTCCCCTCTGATACAATTATTGCTACGTAACTGGTCCTCGGGCCTCGGCCGTGGCAACTTTGAAAAAAAAGTCCACTCATGTGTGCCTTTATTCCAATAAGAGAAGGAATGATAATATTGCGACCAGACGACAACACTATGATTGAATATGACATTCTGAGAGGCAGTTTATTTTTAGACAATGCCACCGGCTTCAATATCCGATCAGGCTAGCGGCGGGACTAAGCATCCGACCGAGAAATGATCGAGCGGTCCCGACCTGAAAATACAGCAGGTAAGCGTTCTCTATTGATGCACTATTTTGGCTGAATGTTTTGCTGAGTATTTATGTTGTGCGTCACGGTGAAAATCAGGGCTGCGGAGTCGGAGTCGGAGTCGGAGTCGGAGTCGGAGTCGGAGTCGGTCGGAGTCGGTACAATTTTGACCGCTCCGACTCCGGCTGGCAAGGTGTGGCACGTATGGTCGTACTTTCAGAGTTTAATTTGGTAATAGTATCACCATTCACCAATGGCGGATGACTGCATAATAATTGAAGTCTCGAATTTTTCACTAAGTTATTTTCCTATACCATTAATTTTACTAATATCTGTTATTTAGTAAAATTCCATGGACGTAATACAAGACAGCTCCTTATACTCAGGGGATGTCTTTGGTCGCGGTCAAAAATGCACTCATAAAATATATTTTGTTACGATGATAGGATGTAGATTGGTAAACATGCCAGCTTACAAGCAATTTTAAGCTTGTTCAAGCGGTTAAGTGTTTTTCACCACCTCTCTTTTGTTAAGATACATATTATCTTTTCAGCAAAAAAATGGGAAAAAGTTATTTACTTTAAGTCGAAAACATACGCAACACTTTATTGGGTAACTTTTTCAAGTAAAGTTGTTTAGAGCCGCGGCGGCGTAGGGGTCTCTAGCCGAACGCGCGGCCGTTGGGGGGGGTAAATATTACCCCCCTCTTATCTTCCGAACCAATAACCGCAGCGAGACGCGCAAGGCGCGATCGAAAGCTGTCAATGAAACGAATCGAATGCATACCCGAAATTTTTCAAGTTAGGTCAAATGTAAGGTAACAGTCAGGTCATATGGAAAGTTCGAGTTAATTGAGTTAATGGTTCATACTTTCAATTAAAATCCTTTGCTTAAGACTGTACAATGCGAATTGAGAGCTATCAAAGGTGTAGGATACATCATTGCATTAAGTAAAAGTGAAATTGCATGGCAAATGTCAAGGTCAAGGTCAGGTTCTAAAGAAAGGTCACTGTCACGAAAGAGGTCAAAGCAGCCTAGTGACACATGCTTTTGGGGTTATTTTGCACGTAAGGAATCGATAGAAACAGTCATTTTACAACTATGAAACCCGTCAAAGTCAAGATAAGTCATCTAAGGTCAAAACTGAAAACTGACTATCTGAATACAATGCTAGCGTTTAAGGCTAGTTTTGTCTTAACATAAAATGACTTTATTTATATATGTATGAGTCAAAATATCCAAAAACGTTATTTTTGAAAAAATGAGTCATTACCATTTTTATGGCTTGGAGAGATCAGGTCACTTGAAAAATGAAGCATTACTTTAATTCGGTCTGGGTTTCATTACACTTGTTTCATATATTTATCTTCCTTTTTTAGATACTTTGGAAATTTTCAATTGTGGGGGAAATTTTGAAAAAAAATCCGTTTTTGGATTTTGGGGGGGTCAAAAAACAAAAATTTGGGAATCCGAAATCTGGCCATCTTGTAGAGAAGTACATTTTTCGTTCTTCATACAATTATTGGCGTTTGCAATTTGCTTTAAAGCTATGGTTTTCTACGATGCATCAACAATTCATCGTTATTCAACCAAAAATGGCATGACATGCGTCAATAAAATTCCATTTCTATCCAAAGTTCTAACTTGTGTAAGATGGATATTTTAATAGGAAGGGACGTCAAATTGATGCTAATATGGTACTGGAACTTGACGTTTATCTGTTTACCGTAGGTTTTTTAAGTTATTGCGGAAATACGGAGGGGATAATATTGTACCCCTACGCGGCGCGGTTACGGGAAACCCATTCTCCCACAAAAATTGAGTTATCATTGAAATCGACGACGGAAAGGCCAAAATATATTGTCAATCGTCACATTTTTTGTATAAAAACCTCCCTTTCGAAAGATAATTGTATTTAAGGTTAATAAGCGTTCCACGTCTTTAAACGACGCGGTACTTGCCTAGGTGCTTGCAAGTATTTTGGTCTTATCAACTGCGAGCATTTTCATTTTGCGCCTTTTTAATGAAATTGATTGGAAATGTATTTTTGTGCTCTACTCTTCTTGTGAACTTATAATGTCCGTAGATCCTCATATCTATAAACTATTTTAATGACAGGTAACCAAATTAGCCAGTTAACGATGCACTTGTATGTCGGTCTTTTTTTCTAGTGCTTGCGGACCGCTCAATTAATACAAATTTGCTTAATGCATTTTTAACATTACGGAAATTTGGTATTTTGTTTCTGTTTTGTATGTAACACTAGCTCTTTATGTAATCATGAAAGATAGCCATTTTCCCAACCAAATAACAAAAATAAAACACGGGAAATATACATCAGGAACTCATCGATGGCATTTGGATACGACCACTTGATCTTATTTAGTGTCGGCGATCTTTGTTTTTACAGACATTGTTCGCGTTGAATAAATTTGAAACACACGTCGCCAGATAATGGCGCACCTTCAAATAGTGATGAACGCTGCTCATTTAGTTTCCAAACTGAAGTATATGTACTGTTTTTAATTTGTTAAAAAATACAAAATAGAGTTAGGAAATTATTGTATTTTTATTCTAATCATCAAAATCAAATCTGGATAAGGATATAACACAACTCAACACAAGAGTATATGTATAACATCAACGGCAAGCGTAGAAATTGTAAACAAAATATAAAAAGGGTTATTTCCCTTTAGCGTTCTACACTTATACCGACCGGTATTGGCAAGTTTCTAACTTTCCGGTCCTCACTTAACTGCGGGCTTTTTCGCGTATTGCTACTACGGCAATGGAGTTGAAATTTCATATTTTATACGTCTTGCTTGTTTCGATTATATGCCCGTCGATAACTCAGAGAAGAATGCTATTAAACAATAATGCGTAAACGTAATTTCCTACTCATTTGCATACAATGTATCGATCATTTTGTTTCCGCATAAAAATGGGTGTTGCAGAAGACATCAATTAGAAATGCTTTCTTCCCAATACCTAAGCTAATTTGTTTTCTGAAAAGTGTCATTAAAGACCATTGGGTATATACGATTTGGGGAGATGATATACAAACGAGTTCAAGATTAAGCAAATTGTTGGGATGGCATTAGACTTCGGCTATGGCCACCGGGGCCTGGGTTAAAGTTCGGAGTCGATTCTCGGAGTCGAGTCGGAGTCGGAGTCGACTCCGGAGGGTCGGAGTCGGAGTCGGAGTCGGAGTCACTTGACAACCAACCGACTCCACAGCCCTGGTGAAAATAACCATCACGTGTTTCATCGTGCAATGCTGTCTTAGTGCAGCGCGTGGATAACACATAGTGACCACCCGTTAAGTATTTACTCTCATTGATCTGTGCAGTCGCCCATATAAAAATTCCCTGTAAACGATATGTGGCACCTACTGAAGGAGACATGCTGAAAATGCTCCAAAATATGTAATTCGTCATTTTGACATGTTTGTTTTATATTGATTTTAATATTGATCGGTGGAAGCAAAATATGTTAGAGCAAAAACAAAACACTAACCATCCGCCAACTATTCGCCATCAGTGCGGCTGCCTCCTACTCGCTCCTGTTCTGTGTTACCATTAGTGATGTGCCGACTGAAAAACCGAGCTCTGCGGACGCTATACCAGTTATGTAAGCACCGAACGATACCTCTGTTTTACACCTAACTTCCCTCCGTAGATTGAAGTAGATGAGAGGAATTTACTAAACAAGATATTCAGGTTTCGCCTCAGAGAAAGGCAATCTCGTAGAGTAGCAGGTACAGATGATACAATACATCTCAAATGGAGGGATAAGGACCCGGAGCGAAGGTCAAGAGAACAGCTAAATTTATCGTTCGTGTAAATTGCAAAGTTACAAATGTCATTGGAACTCAGAATCAGACTATTCAAGGCAACACATGCGCCGAAACAAAGGAGCTATATTTAGTCTACCCATTCCTCTCTTTGTNAGTATATGTAGTATGTACTTGTTTTTAATTTGTAAAAAAATACAACCTAGAGTAAGGACATTATCTTAATTTATTCTTAAGTCAAAATTAAATAATTGTTATACCACAACGGAAGCCTAAGAAATTGTTGCTAACAAAAATAAAAGGGTAGTTATTTCATTTTTAAGCGTTCCACACTTTTAGCCGACCGGTACTTGGCAAGTACCTACTTTCGGTCCTCATCAAACTGCGGGCTTTTCCCGTATTGCTACTGCGCAATGGAGTTGAAAATATATTTTGCGTTCTGCTTGTTTCGATTATATGCCGTCGATCCTCTACAGAAGATTGAAGAATGCCATTAAACAAATGCGTGAAACTTAAATTTCATATTCATTCGCATACATGTATCGTCATTTTTTCCGCATATAAATGGTGTTGCAAGACATCAATTAAAATTATCTCTACTCCCTAATAAACCTACTTGGTTTTATGAAAAAGAAAATCCACGTATATACGATTGGACGATACTACAACGAGTTCAAGATATAAGCAAATTTGGTGGATGGCGAGCTCAGCTTATCCAAGCGGTGTTCTCTTTGTAAGGTCGGAGTCGATCTCCGGAGTCGAATTTGCGGAGCGGAGCTGTAACCCGGAGAGGTCGGAGTCGGTGCGGATCGGAGTCCCTCATACTGACCCGACTCCGTGCAGCCCTGGGACACAGACCAAGTATTTGTGTGTCTGCACGTTTTTTAACAACATTGTGCCGGGCCACAGCGCTGGAACGGTGAGAGCTGCGACAACCGTCTTTCTCTCACAAAACAGACGCACCCTTCATAATGGAATGAGCAGGACAGCAAAAGGAACCATATGTAATGTAACGAGAGCGTGAAGGAGACAAACGGACATGGCCTCTTGTCAGCGTAGACACTAGGCACACCCAGACTCGGATTTTTCCGCGATGCAAGCGAGTCGCACTTGATTTAGTGCGCGCGATCTAGAATTGGCCTGTGCCGATCTGGGAGCAGTGCACACTGCCCTGTTTTTCGGGAGAGATGTGTTATCAGCAGACGGACGGCGGCAGGACCGGATCACGTGCAGAGCTGAGACTGGCGGTCGGTGAACGACGGGGATGTCCCGAGCCTCCCCGGTCACTCAGACATATCATCCCCCTGCAATAATCCCTGCAACCTTCATCACACATTTCATCATCGCACTTTCAGTTCATCAATGTGCTTCTTCATCCAGCTAACCCTAGACAAATATTGATTCAAGTAAGAATAATATGAAAAATAATCAGAACGCGTATCCGTTTGATGAAATCTAAACGGCACAAATTGGAAATTTAGTCAATGTCATGTAGATTCTGAGTGAGATTGGTGAAGTTGACAAAATCGCACGTAATTTAGTTTTATTCTACAGAAAATTTGCTCAGTAATGCTAAGTATCAGATGAATACCGGAACCAGTCTACATATCTGTTACAAGCCAGACATAGTAGACAAGAGCGGAACGTGACCGGAATCTATATATAGGAGACAGGAGCGGAACGTGACTGGAACCGGAACGGAACGGAAATCGGTCGGACATGGTCAGTGTAAGAGTAATAATAAAGCAGTTATTACGAGCGAGCGCAAAGCGCTCGCTCATCTTTCCGTGGTATATGGAAAATCTGAGTATGAGCTGCCCACCCGACCGACGCGACCCGACCCAACCCGATCCGACCGGTGGCGACGCTTTTGAGAAGCTTTATCTCTGTAACCGCACTTCCGATTGACAAGCGGTCTTCTTTGTTGAGCTGCCCCATCCATCCTACTCTGTTTCAGACCAGAACCGATTCGTGGGTAACTACCACTGCGCGTGGCGCGTGCCACGTGAAAAGTGCTTTATCACAAAAACTCTGCAACGGCTGTGCAGATTGTGCGCAAATTTGTGTGTGGTTAGGGACCCCTCAGCCGCCACTTTCTCGAAACTCAGTGATGGGATGATTCTGCACGTTCGCACGTGCACACCCCTATTCAATATCTCAGAAACGGCTGAACGGATTGTGTTCAAATTTGGTGTCTGATTAGGGACATCTCAGCTGCCTGTTTCCCACAAGTCAAGGAAAGGGTGCCTCTGCACGTGCGCACGTGCACACCCTTTTCTATATCTCTGGAACGGCTGAGCCGATTGTGTTCAAATTTTGTGTGTGGTTAGTGACTTCCCAGCCGCCACCACTTCCCACAAGTCAGGGGTGTGTGCCTCTGCACGTGCGCAAGTGCGCATCCTTTGTGTATCTCAGAAACTACTTGCCCGATTGAGTTGAAACATCGTAACTGGGAGACGAAACAATCACGTGTGGTGAATGAACTTTGCATGTATTTTTGAAGTGTCGATCATTTGTTTTTATATGTCCCTTTTGAATGGCCAACTGAGGAAGTAACTTTACGAAACGCGTCTTGGTCATCAATAAATTAATATGCAGGAGTTTGACTTGTTTATATATATATATATGAACGTTTACTATATCATATATACAATGAAAATCCCCTACTAAAAAATGCTGCAAGACCACATAAAAATGAAGTTTTTTTTTGTAATTTCACCGAGCCCTCACAACTGAATAGAAAACTGCACCCAGGTGTGGTTGAGTTTCAGTCGTATTCGAAGCGGTGGGATGGAGAAAGTGAAAACAAAAGATGACTCTTGAAGTTAATACGCTGATGTCTTAAAGAATCTCAAAGAAAGACCATTGACCACGGAGGATGGCCATGTCCCTTGTTCATCAAGTGAGAAGTTGATAAAAAAGAAACTGCCCCAGCTGGCGGTGCGACTCTACCTTAGTAAGTGAACGTAATTTTTATCCAATGGTTACAAAAGTGAACTTATGCTATCTTATGGCTCCGAAGGTTGAACTTATCACAAATATCGGCGATTGTGGATGAAACATAGAACAAATAGCTTGTACACATTTATTCAGATACAAGAAATAATAAATTAACACAAGACAAGATACAAAACAATTGAACATTCACACACATCGAGATGAGAATAAAACATGGTGTTAAAAACTCAAGCATAAAATGTCAACTCAGGGACCTTTTAGTCAATGTTTACTGGTAGCGGGGCTTGTAGCCGACGATGACGCGCTCATACTGAGGCTGCGGCTGGTTAGTAGGGGGGTTTTTTTGGGCACTTCGTCATCTCACATCAATCCTTCTCCTCAGGCGCCTCGTACCTCTCCTCATCCGTCATCATCAGATGGCCTCCGGGTCCGGGTTAACTCGGTTGGGCACAGGGGTGGGCAGGTGCGCCCTGGCGCCTGGAAGCCGTTGGCGTCGGCCACGTCAGACGACCTTTGGTGACAACACCATCAGGACCGGTGTAGCTGAACTGGCCGTTGACGTCATAGCTCTCCTCATCGCCGTATCCCTTCACCGGCCTTGCCAGACTCGGAGGCGTAGATGCCGTTCTCCGTCTCGAAACTGGAATGAGGACAAGTTGCTTGACATGACTAGGATGAACATGGACATGAAGGAGACGATAGTGAAGTATGTTTTCTCTTGAGCATATATTTATTTCTGTTCGATGTAGAGCAATAATGGTCGGTAGCGAAGGAGAGTTGCAAATGACGGAGGAAAACTGAAGACTTCTACCAAATTGAAGAAAACAAATGTTTGAAGTTATCATTAATTCTTAAAAAAAAATTGATTAATTGTCATTACATGTGGTTATAACTTATAACCCATGCAATTACTGCATAAACATTTACTTTTCCGAGCTTTTCCGAACGAAAGCATTTACTTTTCCGAACATGGCATATCAACAAAATCTGTGTCCTTGCTTTAGACAAAAGCAAAATAGCACAACTGTATGGCTTTGAGTTACTTTCGATTACTTACTGCGAGTCGTAGGACTGGTCGTCGCGGAGCACCGGACTCCTGCTTCAGGATCTGGTACACCTTGGGGGCGTACGTGGGAGGCATCGTAGCTACGACTGGGGGCTGGCAGCGGCCACGGCCAGAACGGCGGCGAGTACAAACTGAAAAGAACAGTTAAATAGTCAGAATACATACATAACATGTTATTCTATTTCTATCTCGGGATATTTGTATGAATGTTACTAGGGAATTATGGGAGTGCTATATTAGTGACGCGGTGAGTGGTTGGGGAAATACAATTGCTATATGAAAAGGCAAATCGATAGTTAATATAACGCGTAAGAATAATTTTTGGCTTTTCTTTTCAATAAAATAATATATTCTTAGCACAAACGATCATTTAAAACAGCTTCTTTACAATATTAATAGTGTTATAGTATATAAAATAGAAATATAAATTGAGTGACGTTATGAACAATTTTTTAGAGATCATATAGAATGATATAAAGAACAATGACCGTTCTCGCCGATGGATTATATTGCGCGGAAAATTGTTTAATAACATTTTAAAATGTTTCTAATTAGTACCGTTTTTACGAATGGAATAATTTGCGAGAAATGTTTTAACCCTCCCCTGACGTGTCCCGTGGGCGAGGTTAAATCATTTTTTCGCAAACTACCTCCATTGGTGAAAACGGTTACTAAATAAAACATTTAAGAACCATTTAAAATTGTTTTAAAACATTTTTGCGCGAAGAATATAACATCGTGAAACGGCTAATGTAATAATAGTCGAACGAATAATGCAAGAATACACAAGCTACCGCTAAGGTTCCTTACCAGCTTCAATGGTTGTAGGTTTGTGTGTGAGCCTGTGTGTCGACTGGATGCCAATGTGGTCCGGGGAACATGCGTATTCTATATCCTTCTCAGCCTTGGGCTCCGGAGTCCGGCCTCTGAAGTACCCGCGGTCCTATGCGCTGTCAGGGTCGTGCTCTTTGTTAGCGATATATAGAAGTATAGAGCATTTATGTGACGGAGGTTCAGCTGAAAACCAGTTTGCCTTTGGTATATCTCCAAAGCTCTAGTTTTGCTACCACTTCACTTTTTCATTTTCCTTTTTGTTTGTACAAAATGGAGGATTAACCCGCGCACTGCAGGGGGGTTTCGCGCCGTAACACCGAACTGCAAAGGGGTTGACTTTCCGCCACCGCCGTGAAGATCTCCAAACTACGCAACGTAGCGACAAGCGGTAAAACGGCATTAGATAGCTCTAGGGCAAGCTCTATCGAAAGGTATTGCAGTCTTTTTCTTGGACTCAGGAGTTGCCAATTGAGGTCACCAGCTGGTCACCAAAGGGTCAGATTTTTCTGGTTTTAAGGCACCTCTTTAGACTCTTTCCAAGAAACCCCCAACTTATCTCGGAATATGATAGCTAGCCCAGCAAACCGATTAGAGAGCAATCGCATAGCCATTGAACTTATTTGCAAACGCATATATGTCTCAAATATTGAATGCTCAGATCAATGTTTAGGCTCGCAGAGTTCATTGAAAGTGTCAAACTACTGTTTTTAGCGGAAAACAGTTTTTTCGTGAATAGCATGTCACCTAAGATAAGATAGGGTAAACATTTTTGACGCCATCGTGTTTGTCTCATTGTATGCGCTTTGACACATAATATAGCGGTGACCTGGTAAGGTTCAACTTAAAATTTGACCTTCAAGGTCAAGGGTCATTTGGTGACCCAGGTAAGTCATGTTGCATTATGGGCGTACGCGGCCAGACCTGAGCGATAGACAACGTTGGTGTCAACATAATCGTCTCTATCTCTTTTTCTATCAATGCAGTTATTAACGCAATAGTCATTGCTGATGACCTCATGATGAACCCAGATGACCTTCGTATGAGATCACTGACCACAATTGCATCCTTGATCATATTTTATAATGAGCTAAGAATTAGCATTGATTCTGGAAGAATGCTCTGATCGACAATGCCGATATTTTATGAAAGGGAAACATTCTGTTTATTCTTCCTTCACTTATAATGGGGAAGGTTCCAGATAATTGACCTGACCTTTTGGTCACGATACGAAAAATCCGAGACCATACGAAGTTGTAAGGTATGATATTTCTTATGAATCCTGCAAGTTTCAAAAATCTCTCGAAAAAAGACTGGGGGTGGCTTTGCACGAACGCAAATCATTTTTGAAGTGAGTCATTGACAATGGACTTGTGACACTGACTCGAAGATGACCTCAAGTCAAGACTTTACAAGTGTGGGTAATTGATGCCCAAAGGAGGTTGTAACGAAAATTTGGCCGCGCGCCTGCGCGCCGCCGTTTTTTTTTCCGCTACTCTGAAATAACCTGAGGGGGCGCGGAAATCAACCCCCCCCCCTGCAGTGCGCGGTTAATTTTAACGGCGTGAATGTTCATTTCTCGATTCGCTTGTCGATTGCTTGTTGCTTGTTATCACTGGCAAATTTATTTAACCACAGATAACGAGAGACACATAACAGGATATACAGAAGAGCTCTGGTTATCTATGCTTCAACATTTGATAAACTACAGTTGCAGCAGGAATATGATCGTCTGAAAGCCTGGTACTTGTTCAGATATGAACTTCACTATATCGTACAAAGTGAAAACCATTCACTTTGACCATTAGGAGCACGTACCCCTCTCGGAAAGATATCCCATCAATGATGCAAAATTGGAACACAATGGAGATATTCGCCATTGAGCATATGATTAAATGCCAAATTTGCGTTCACCGCTCAAGCTACTGGTACCAAAAGAAGAGCCGATCGATCTTTAACCCTATTCCTGGAGGGATGAAAAGTATACGAATCTATCGGGGGGGGGCTTATTCAGCCCCCTTCAGATATCGGCTGCCATACCAGCTAGAAACATGAAACTTGATATGTGGTTAGGGTCAACAATTAACTCTATTTGGATAAATTTTGGTGACCTTGGGTCACTATCTTCAAGGTCAAATGACGTCATCAAAAGTCATATTTGCCAAAACATGATATTTTCACCGGAAACCTTGTCATTATCAGTCGGAAACCCTATGCGAAAGCCATGCAAATCACATGTACTTATGGATCATTTCTGAACGCATGAAAGCGATAGCGAATAAACCATCATTGACCAACAAACATCATTATACTAAAGCAAATGTCAAGCTCAAAGGGAAATACATCACTACTTTTTTCCACAAAAATGGAGTTAACACTTGAAATATCGGACAGGATGAGACCAGAAAGTATAGATGTAAAATTTATCAGTTTTGCATAAAAACATTTATACGTGAGCTATTTTCAATTAAACGTTAATAAGCGTTTCCACGCTTTCATGACCGGTACTGTGCCGGTGCTTTGCCGCAAGCTTTGTTGGTGATCTCAGCAAAAACTGCGGTCTTTTTTTCCCGTATTGGTTTCTTACGCAAGTGAGTAACAAAATAGTAGTTTGAAGTCCTGCTTGTTTCGATAATATTACCGGGCGATCCTATACATTTTGATACCAACTTCGATATAATACAAGGAACTAAATTCATCAAGTTTAAACTTGGGTCCCTAATGCGGCCAAAGCGGTACTTGGGTTTTGAAAATGTTTCATAAATTTTCAGCTATTAAAAGTTATATTTAACTTTGTCTCTGGCTGGTGACAAGAACTTTGGTTTATACCATCATCACCAAATCCCTTTTTTCTTTTCCCCCCCAAAAAAAAAAGCTCGACAACAATTCACATTGCATTCAATTTGAAAAGTTACTTGGGAAACTAACATAATTATTTTAGTGTCGGCGATTTTTTGGGGGTTTTGCCCCAAGGGTAAAAAACATTGTCCATTGCGTCGAGACAAGTTCGAAACACCTGGCGGCCATATATTGGCGCGGCTTCATAGTAATGGGCAACACTGCTCATGGAGTTTCGAAAGATAGTATATGTCTTTTATTTTAGTTTGTAAAAACTTACAGCATTGAATGAGGGATTAATTGTATTTAATTCTTAAATTTAAATTAAATCTTTGCTATACCATCACAAAGGCCAAAAAGATTGATGCCAACAGAAATAAAAGGTGATTATTTCCCTTTAAGTCAAATTAAGGTCAAGAATGTAAAATTTTGAAAATGATAAATATCAACTGAAAAAAAGACAATTTTTATCTCAGAAATACAGTGCTGTCGTTTTTTGTAGGTATCTAGTCAATACAAGCCAAAAAACGCAATTTCCGAATATGACGTCATATGACTCTATATACGCAATATTCCGAATATGACACCAGCACTTTAAATGCGATCACTCAGTCAAAAAAAATGAAATTTGGTATTGTAGTTTGTTGCATATTATAGGTTTTTGCTCTGATATATATCTGATATATATCTGATAGGCCATTTTTTCGATATCTTTGAATTTAAATTTTGCAATAATTTTTCTTTCTTTTTTCTTTTTTGGGGGTGGGGTCAAAACTTTTTTATCCAAGATTTCCATTTGGTAGCGCTTATTATTTGGTATCTTTAAATGTTTTTGGATTGCATTATGCTTATTATATTGACTTTGTATGGTGTGTTAAGTTTTAGCTGATTTATGTGTAAAAACTGTGTATAGTGACCGGTTACTAAATTTGCTTTATCTTAAAAAATAGATAAACGCATAAGACGTCAGATTGATAAAGAGCAAGGCAACCAAAGTTTCACTTTGATAACGCTTATCGCTTTTGAGTTATAACAAAAAAACGGCAAGGAGCATTAAACGCCCCCCCCCCCCCCAGACAATGCTTGGTTAACCATTTGCAACATTTGTAGTGTTAATTTTCATAAATTTTGAATTTCATTGCCTGGATATGCACTTTTCCTTTATGACCTCTTTTACCTTGTTTTTGTTTAACCCGTGCCCTAACTGGGCCTCGGGATTTTCCACACCCTTCTGGGGGAAGGGGGCGGGTATGTGTTGAACACCTCCCCCTTATAAATCGTCTCCTTAAAAAACGTAGGCCAAAACCGAAACTTTTTTCGAAACGTCAAAAATCTGTTAATACTGCTACGATTTTTTTCGCTGAGGCCAAAGTTGAGGTCATCAGATGTCATCGAAGGTCAAATTTTCCAGTCAAAGGAATTCGGTCCAGAAACCCCATATATCTCTGGAAAAATGTTAGATAGGAGCAAACGAGAAAAAAAAAACGAAAGCTCTTGAAATTTGAAGTCAACATCATCTCTTCAAATTTGAACTCAGTTCAATTGTTTAGGTTCTCGAGGCAATACAAGTAAAAAATGCTGCTTTTTGCCAAAAAACACGTGTTTTGCTAATAAATTTTAACTTAATAAAAATAACACCATACTGTTTACGCCATTGTGTTTGTCTCGTCAAGGTGCGTTGAAACACTTTCATGTTGATCATGTTAGGTCAACTTAAAAAATTAACCTCCGGTCAAGGTCAAGTGGTGACCCATGTAGCTCAGGCTGCACTTTAGGAGACGTGTCTCGACTATACAAACACGTTGTTGAAAGCTTCATATCTATAACTGCATTATGTCGAGAGTTATTGACGAACAAAGTGTTGGTGACCTCGGATGGCCTCAGATGATCCCGCATGGTTTACTGAACAAAACCTGCGCTTGGATACTCAAGGATATCCTATTATAAAATTATCCAGAAGGAATTGGACTGATATTCTTGAAAAAGAAAGCATTATAATATTTCTCCATTGACTTATAATGGAGAAGTCACAAACTGACCCGACCACAGGTCACCGATATCCGAGTTCCGAGATTAACATTTTGTAGGCATAGATGGTTTCATGCAATCCTAAAAGTTTGATATTGATCCCTCAGGAATTGTGGTCATGGCACGACCACAAATATTTTTGGATGTGTGGTCACTTGATCTGACCTTGTGACCTGACCTGATCCGACACGAAACTAAAAAAAATAACATAATGTGCTGACAGGATCATCGATAAGCGTGACTAAATTTGGCTGCGCTAGTCGCCGCATTTTTTCTTAATCGATAACACCTGAGAGGGATGTTGAAACACCCCCCTCCACGTGGGGCGCGGGGTGAGACTGTAGTACAAAAGTGAAAAAGCTAACTTTTTTGCGCAATGATGTAGGAATGTATCAACATATAAACAAAACATAACAAAGTAATGCGCTGAGAAACGGTGCAAATTGAAAATTGCGTTATAGTCCATAGACAATGTAATTTGAGATGCATTTCTGCTCCGCAGCGCAAAATTTTGATTTCATTCCCTGGATATCTGTATTCTACTGTTGAAACTTGAATGTGCTAAGAACTGTAGTTTGTACTGTTTCAGGTGCTTGAAATATTAAGTTTCTGTCATGTGCTCAAAATTACGGGGTGGACAAAAGACACTCTGTCCCAACAAAAACTTTAAATTTGGGGGTCATGTCCCCTCGCCCCCCTCCCTCCCTGGCGGAGCCAATGGAAGTAATCGTCATTGTCTTCAGTTTGTTGTAACGCTGAATGAAATTAATTACGTTTGTAGGTTCTTGTCCTCTACAAGGCCCAACGCCTATATTTCTGGGTTTTATCGGGCAAACCCGTTCAAATTTCGCTTCATAAAAATATATTATATAACAGTGAAATCCAAATAAAAAATGCTGCAAAGACACACACAAAATGGAGTTATATTTTCGTCATTTCAGCCGAGCCCCCCCCCCCCTCCCACTCTAAAATATTCGGTGACGCCCCTGCTGTGAAGCGTCTGATGCGTGGATGAGCAGGGGCGTAGCTTCTCCAGATTCCAGAAACGCTACGGGGTGGGGGGGAGCTGGAAAACATCGCTAAAAGTACCATTAAAATCCACAAAAAATATATTTATTCCGAATTTGACCCATTAACTCGTCCAAGTTGCAGAGCTGAAGCTAAGTCGGGGGGGGGGGATGAAGCCCCCACAACTGAATAGGAAACTACACCCAGGTGTGGTTGAGCTTCCAGTCGGGTCTGATGCGGCGGGATGAAGAAAGTGAAAACAAAAGATGACTCTCGAATTTAATATGCTGATGTCTGAAATAAACTTAAAGGAAGACCATTGACCACGGAGGATGACCATGTCCCTTGTTCATCAAGTTTAAGTTCATCCAGAAGAAGACAGCTGCCCGCGCCAGCGCCTATGAGCGATGCAGCTCCCCTCGAGCCCGTTGAGTATAAGAGTGTGGTCTGAAAATGTATTGTCTATCCAAGGACGTGCAAACATCTATAGTGCACCTTAATTATACTTATCTCGCTGCGCCATACGGATGTTTACAACCTAACCTACGTATATCCGCGATTTGGATGAAACTAGACAGAGGAGGGACTTGTAACATTTATTTCCACGAGACAATAAATAATAAATTAAAGACACAAGACCAGATACAAAACCATTTGAACCATTCACCGACATTTATTCGTGAGACGAGAATAAAACATGGTGGTCGAATAAATCAACATGTTTAATATGTCAACTCAGGAAGTCTCTTATGTCAGAACGTGTACATCTGGAGTAAGACGGGGCTTGTAGCCGACGATTGACACGCACTCATTACTGAGGCCCTAGCGGGAATGGTAGTAGGCGGTGAGGCACTTTCGTCATCATCATCAATCCTCCCTCCCTCAAGGTGCCTCGTACTCTCCTCTTCATCCGTCTCATGCGACGCCTCGGGGGTCGGGTACTCCGGTTGTGGGCACAGGGGTGGGCCAGGTGGCTGCCCTGCGGCTGGAAAGCCGGGTTGGCGTCGGCCACGTAGACGACGTTGTAAGACAACACCATTCAAGGACCGTGTAAGGCTGAACTGGCCGTTGACGTCATGAGCTCGTCCTATCGCCGGTGATCCCTTCACCGCCTGCAGACCTCGGAAGGCGTAGATGCCGTTCTCCCGTCTCGAAACTGGAATGAGGACAGCGTTGCTTGACATAACTTAATGAACATGTACATGAAGGACACTAATAGTGAAAGTTAGTTCTCTTGAGCATCATATTTAATTTCTGTTCGTAGTCGTCAGAGCATAAGGTCCGGTACGCGAAGGAGAGTTGCCATGATGCACGGATAAACCTGAGACTTGCTACCAAATTCGAAGAAAACAAAATGGTTTGAAGTTACCATTAATTTTAAAAACTTGGATAACTGTCCATTACTTGGTATAACCCAGCACATACGCAAACACATTTACTAATTTCCGGAACTTTTCCGAACGAAACATTTAACTATTTCCCGAACAATGGCATATACCAAACAGCAAAATCTGTGTCCTTGCCTTAGACAAAAAGAAAATAGCACAAAATGTATGGCTTTGATTACTTTTAGAATACTTACTGCCGAGTCCGTAGGACTGGGTACGTACGTGAGCACCGACTCTCCTGCCTTCAGGATCTGGTCACCTTGGGGGCAGTGCGTGGGGGCCGATTCCGTACTACGACTGGGGCGTCAGACGCCACGGCAGAAACGTGCGCGATTTATCAAACTGAAAAGAAACATTTAAATATTCAAAAAATATATGCTTATTACATAACATGTTATTATATTTCTATCTCGGGGTATTCTGTATGAAATGTTAACTATGGGAATTATGGGATGTGTCTAATATTTTTTTTTTATTTTTGACCCGCGGAGGTGAGTGGTTGGGGAGGGAATACAATTGGCTGTATAAAAAGTCAAATCCAATAGTTTAGGATTAAGCGTAAGATTTTTGTTTTTTTTTTTTTCTTAATAAAAAATACACGTTGTGGTTAGCACAAACACTCACTCTGTTCAAACGAGCTTCTTTTACAAATATCAATAGGTGTTATACATAAAATATATTAATAAATTGACTGAGATAATAAAATCACTTTGTCTGTAGAGGAGAGGTCAAAATTAGGTTACCCTCGAGTATAAGAAACCAATAGCCGTTTCCAACACTGGGATTTATACATTGACGCACGAATGACATTTAAACATTTAATAAATAATGTTTTAAAAGAAATGTATTATAAATAGTTAGCGTGTTTTCACGCATATGGACTATTTGTCAAGAAATGGTTTTTATAACCCTCGCTCCTACGGTCCCGTAGGGTGGGGTTAAACATTTTTTCGCAAAAATTAGTCCATTGTGAACACGGTTTACTTAACTAAACATTTGAAAACCATTTTTAACAATGTTTTAAAACACTATATCGCGCCAAAATAAACCATCCGTGAATAACGGCTTAATGTATATAATATGACGAATAGCAGAATAGCACAGCTACCGAAGTTCCTTGTACCAGCTCTTCACATTGATCATGGAATGGGTTGTGTGTAGGGAGATTCTGATGTGTGGAGTCGACTGATGTCCATGTGTCCGGGGAGCATCGTATTTATACCTCCAGCTGGGGTCCGGAGTCCCTGCCTCTGAAGGTCACCCGGGTTTGTCCTGTGCACTGGTCAGGGCGTGCTCTTTGTTAGGCGATATAGAATAGAGACCATTTATTGACGGAGGTCACTGGAAACCAGTTGCCTTTGGTATTCCAGAAGCCTCAGTTTTGGCTACACTTCACTTTTCATTTTCCTTATTTGTTGTACACAATGAGGATTGACTTGACGCGTGAATATAATTTCGATTGCTTGTTGTATTCAAGCGAAGTTATCTCGTACAAATTACTTTAACCACAGATAACAGGAGACACATAACAGGATACAAGAGACCTCTGGTTAAATATTGGATAACACAGACCTCGTGCTTCAACATTTGATAAACTACAGTTGCAGCAGGAATATGATCGTCTCAAAGTCTATCATTTTTATGATACGAACTTCACTATATCGTACAAAATGAAAAACATTCACTTTGACCATCAGGAGCACACCCCTCTTGGAAAGGTATCCCATCAACGATGCCAAATTGGAACACAATGGATAAATTATCCATTGAGCATATGATTAAATACCAAATTTGCGTTCTCCGCTCAGGTTACTGGCACCAATAGAAGAGCCGATCGATCTTTAAGACTACTACCGTTTCGTCAGCGACAAGTTGTGCACGGGGAGAGTAGTTGGCGCAGAAAGTCGGTGGAGAGCGCGGGGGGGGGTTAAAGTGCATAATAAACCTGCTGAACGATGGGGGAATGTTCGCTGTCAGCGGAAAATTGATGAGGGGTGGGGCAAGTCAACGACTTCCATGATATGATGGCTCTAATATGATGACTATGATGGATATGATGGCTCTAGTTGAGTCCTTGACCCACTGGCGCATCCAGAACGTCCAAAATCGTTGGTTTGAAAAACTGTCTAAAAATTTGTCTGACTTTTTTTACATTTGCAAACAAAGTCCTGTCGTGCCGAGCCAAGCCAAGCCAAGCCGAGTCCGCCAAGGGTGTCTTGAAATTCCTCATATGTCATGCAGAATGTCCAAACAGGCGTGTGTAATGATAGACATGAGAATGTCGCTGAGATCTGAATATATCGCTTATCTGTATGCCGATCATATCATATGTTGTGTTGGCGACGAGTCTGACTTTGTTCTGGTGCAGGGACAGATTCAGACAATTTTGGGGTAAAGGCACATCGAGCTGAAAAGGGCCTCAAGCGTCAAAAAAGGGCCCTCGAGCTGAAAAGGACCCCGAGCGTTTTTGCAGGTCTGAAAGAGCCTCCAGTCGGTCTGAGAGTGTATTTTAAGGCAAGAGCCCTTGGCAAGCCTAAGAGAGCCCTCGTCAGGCGTGGGTGAGTCCAATTCCGGTCTGAGAAGGCCTTTGACAGGTCTTAGAGGGCCCTATGCAGGGGTGTTGCCGATATTTTTAAGTGGGGGGTCGGCAGAAATGAAAAGAAAAGTGTGTCCCGCAAAAAAAGAAAACACAAGAAAAGTGTTACCACATTTGGTATGCGTTTTTTAAGCTTTTACAGCATTTGTAATGTCGATTTTCATGTTACAGTAGAAGGTATACCTGTTATTTAGCGCTGCCAAGTGGCGCCATTTTTACGGATTAGCCTAATAAGACCCAGACGTATTCGCGATGGGCCTTGAAGAGGATAAGAAACTAAAAATGTGATTCATTAAATTCAGCGTTACGACGAAACGAAGACGATGTCGATGGCTTCATTATGATGATAGTCACCGATGTGACACCGCGAAGCGGCGCGACAAATGTTATCATTATATTTAGGTACTGGTGGGAAACGAAAGGGTTGTAATTCCGCCGCACTCGAGGCATGGGGGGTGTGATTTTCTGCCCCCATCAGGTCTTTCAAGTAGTAGAGAGGCAAAACGGTGGGCCGCACGAGCGGTGATGCGCCAACAATTTTGTATAATCGCTCGAGGACTGTTTGGGCGTGCAAGTTAAGACCACTAAGAAAAAAGAAGTTTGAGCAGATCATTCCACGATCTGATTCAAGGTGCAGAGATCAAGCAAGTCACCAACGTCAAGTTGACCTGTAAAGCTCACAAAAAGTGTGTTGGTGTGTTACGGGTGACCAAAGCCAACAGGTCTTTATTTATACGCCGAAAGGAATATTTCGAAACTTTGTCCATGACATATCCAGTGAGGCTCTTATCAAGTACCAACAATTGGTAAGTTCAGAACTATTCTCGCTTGGCCAAACTTTTAGACGTGGATGTCAGAACTATCGCAAGGATACGCCAAAGGAAGTCAAAGCTGAGAATCCTAAATGAACAGAGCTCGTACGCATGACATTTTAACGTGGTCTCGATACTAGAAGGAACAAGTACCATGTACGTTATCATTAATCGATGAGGGGTCAGATCATTGTTTTGGGCACACTCTTGATTCATTCACCACAATTTATTTGGTGTAGAGAAAAGTAATTTTTCATAAACAATAAACGACATAAAAATTACCAAATTTGAAAGCACTTTATAGACGACACAACAAATATGTTCTTTTTTAATTTGGAATAAAAAGTTACCACCTGCTTATAAATATTTCTATAGCATGGTCAAATTTATTGCGATGGTTTCCGTGGGTGTACTAGGGGTAACTAGACGAAAGATAAAAATTTTCGGGAAGATTAATATCATTTTTTTGTATACAAGCTTAACAAATATCGTTTTAAGTCAAAGATGATGCCTACTTGTTTTACGTTAAGTGACGGCCGGAAGTATCCGCCGGTCGTTATTAGGTCGTTGTCGGTTTATGTAAATTCACAGTCTTATCCGCCGAGACACGTGCTTTTGATTACCACAAGATTGGGTCTTTTTGGTATCATCTGAAACTCTCATGGGGTATACTTACATATACTATTAATTGTCTCTGACACAGGAGAAAATTTTACCGTGTTAGCTTTTGCTATCTTTGAGCATATACATCCAAATGCCCATGGGAAGGCGTATAATATTCACCGTGGTTGGAGGTTACCTACCGGGGACGGGTAGTAACCCGGTAGCATATAGGAGGCAAGTCCATAGCTATCCAAAGGGCCTTAGATATTTCATTGACGGTATGCGAGGCGGGCGAAGTGGTATGACGGAGTCTATTGAATATCGGATTTTTTATCACATATACAAGTGCGGGAGCCCACGACACGCCGACCGGCCGGGCCCGGCCTGCGGCACCAGCATACCGGCACGCTGTCAGAAGCTTATATCTTTTGAATCTGGCATCCGATGACAAGCGGTTTTCCGCCATCTGAAGCCCCATCATTGAACATTACTGATTATTTTCAATGTTTTTTCTCATGTGATTGGGTCCAGATGGCGCTGACACGTGCCGCGTCGGAGTGAGCGTTGGTCAGAAAAGTACTATAATCCTGCTGGAAACGCATGGAGGAGACACGGATGTTCGCATGACCTATTAAACGCGCTAAAATGTCAATGAATTACAGTGTGGTGGGAGGGCTGGGAAGACCAAACGCCACTGCGAATGTTTTTGTCTACGCAGAATGTCCAACTATGCGGTTCACACTGCACGATATGCGCCAACGTTGGCCACCCCTGTTTCCTGTGCGCATTGTAAAATTTACTATGTCAAAAGTCCATCGGTGTCAAGAGATACGGGCCTTTATTTATACACCGGGCAGACACTCGAAAAAAGTCGAGTGACAAGTGAACACGTGAAGGGTCCAAACAGCAGACTCTCCGAGAGGCAAACACATCCGGTGCGCGCGCGCAGTTAAGTACACATTATGTGTCGGGGAATCAAGCAGCGGCGTGGCACGTGTATTAGGAACTGCACAAGTTTAAGCGACCATTGGGTTAAAAATTAGAGCAAGCAACATCAAGAGGGTTGTTAAATGGAACGTTCTTTCACCAAATTGTAAATTCTAGCTGGGACTCAGCACTTAATAGGGAGCACCAAGTGAAGAGCAGATGAAAACAGAAACAGACTCTCATATCTTACGGGTAGAACAATGTACCGTTTCTCCAACAATGCCATGCACAAAACAAGATTTGGGGAATGGGATCATGTAAACTTGCAGTCATTTTTCGGGCTAGCAACAATGACGTATAATATTCTTAATTCTGGGACGATCTATACATTTCCTTCATTAACGCACAGCGTCGGTTAAGCTAGATCAAAACCAAAGGAATCTAAGACGGAAGTAAACATTGATGGCAGTCTGTTAAAATGTCCGCCACAAATCAATCCATTCTAATACCCACCCGAGCACACTTATCTTTTCAGAGCGTAACAAAAGCATAAAGGCGCTTATACTATGATGCTAAATAAGAAACATAAACCTGCTTTTCTCCGCACAAAATTCATGCAAAAGAAAAGCCCATACATAATATAGTTCGAAGAGAATATGGCAATTTTAGTTTTTCGGTGATTCTTATTTTTTGCGGGTAGCTGTATCATTGTGTTAGGGCAAGAACAATACGAATAGATCAAATATTGCGAAAGATTATAATAATTTATTATAGGTATGCTTTTTGGCACAAGACGAGTATCGCCCGGGTTACCGGACGGAAGAAACATTGACGCGGATTTATTCGGACTCGCTCGTCCTTCGCCGTTTAAGGCGTCTTACTGGTTTTAACTTGTATGACAGACCGTGTGAACCTACTTTTCTCTGAAAATTGTCTCATGCATGTGGAAACTTTTGCGAGCCTTTTTGCAACGCTACGTATGGTCTCACTCTTTCCCAAAGATTTTAGGGCGCATCTCATCGATTGTGCAGACCACTTTGCCCGCCCCAGTTCGGATATAGTTGCGAGGCATCTAAAACAGAACGGAACAGGATATAAGGAAGCTTGTGTTAAGGATTGGAATGCTGGTAAGAATATTTCAAAGGAACACAGAAGTATGACCTGAAAATTGAACGTTGGTCGAACGGTAATGGGGAAATGCCGGACACGTGTCCGGCATTACCCTAGAGGTAAGGATGTCGTATAGCCCACGAGGTTCGCGCACGTAATGCACCACGATTGCTAATTTTCAGAGTCATTGTTAAAAGGCTTGAAATGGGGGAAAAAATACCGAAAAAAATGGTTGACGACAGTTGCTGTGGCGTGTGACGACAGCATTGACAACATCATAATACCTTGGAAATGACCACAGAAAATGTTACTTTGGGCTGTATGAAGCAAATTAATCAGCTCACCTTGCAAAGCTACTGTCACTCGCCGACCATGGCGTCCATAGAGGATTTAAGCAATGTCAGCTGATATATGCTAGGCAAAGTATTCTCTGTATGGCGGTGTCCGGCATTATCCACTGTCCGGTGTTGCCCCGTCCTCCCCTACCACGTGAACTCTTGTATGCTTGCTATACCAATTAAATTTAAAATTAACCAACTTTTGTGCGAATTTCAACAGAATCGAAACGGGCAAGCATGGTTTGACCTTGACCTTACTTCAAGGTCATCAGATCAAATTGTCGAATTTTAACTTAGTGGAAAATCATTGTGTCATCTCATTGGTTGTTTTTTCCTGTCTCTAATGATATATAGTTTTCTTAATTTTAGGCACGTAGCCAGGATTTTGCTCGGGGGGGCCCGTCGGAAAAAATCACATTTTTCTCCTCAGCCATATGCTGCTGACCGGGGGAGGGGTAGGGTCGGGTTTTCAAGGAATCTCATTCTATCTAGTGTGAAATCACATTTTGCTCCTCAGCCATATGTTGCTGACCGGAGGGTGGTAGGGTCGGGTTTTCAGAGAATCTCATTCTATCTAGTGTGAATTTATTTCGCTCAGGGGGGGGCATGGCCCCCGTGCCCCCCCCCCCTCTTGGCTACGTCCCTGCTTCATTTAAATCTTTTTATCTTGGAGATATACCTAATGACAAACTTAGTTGGATGTTTAACCTTGACCTGAATTTTTGCTGTCCCGCATCTTGTGACCCCGTTATCTGACGACCATACAAATAAAAAATAAAAAAACGAAATCAGCACCCAAAATAACCTCATACACCACTTTAGAGCAAAATCGGTCGGGGTATGGTCAGACCTTCGGCAAGGGGCACGGCACCCCCAGGGGCCCCCTTCGGCAAAGGGCCCCCCGAAAAAGATGTCACACAAACTTTACTCCGGATTTAGGCCACTATATTTAGCAGGGCACCCTAATCAAGTCGCAAAAACGAACGTCGCCGATAATCGCCGCCGCCCCCTCTCCGCTGGCTGCGCCCCTGGGTGTGGTGTACATTTCACCCTTACCATGTGATTTGTGATTGAATTGCCCATATATGACACATTTGTGACATGTATTGGCTCATTTCATACACGTGAACGCTACATGACAAGTGACAGAGGGCACGCATCAACCTTCCGACGCCGTGGTGGAATCCTGTCGGATCCCAATGCTCGGGATTGGGAAGCTGTAAACCTCCCCGGTAAAAGAGACAGGTTTGTGATGGATTACTCTCGGCTTCTCATCTTGCAACGTTTTATATAAGGTGTATACCGGATCAGCTGTATTTCCATAAACCAGTTCCTGCATGACATTGAAAACCATGATGGATATTCCAGCAGCAGCATGTTTGTAATGTAGGCGCTGTTGAAGATTATCACGCTACGTCTCAAGTCCTGCGTCTCACACTGTACCCAGCATTGTCCACACCTCCACTGTCGACACAAGATCGGACAGAATTTCCTTTGTTCCTTTGTAAACGCCACACAAGTGCACGAGTCCTCTCTTGATGTGTGGGCGTCCGGAAATCATTTGTGCTCACACCCTTGACCTTGACCAGGTTCGGAGGGTCGGCAGGACCGGTGGGACCACGTCCCCTCCTGTCTCCAGCGATTGTCCCCGGGATGGCAGTAATTAACGGACCGGTTTCGGGTGTTTATTGGGGCGGGAGTGGCCCGCTGTCCGGTTATCTGTCACTGTTACTAGGGGAGGGGACGGGGCGGGCGGGAGGGAAGGACTACGTTTGGAGGTCACGGACATTCAGGCGGCTAGTAACAGTGCTAAGTGATACCTTGTTGGGCCTATCCGGTTATTTCTTTTTTGTGTTGTGAAAAAGTTTTTCTTGGTCGACCATACATTTGATACCATGATGTAAATGTATTGCTGTCATTTCGCTTAAACTATTGACACAATGTCATGAAAGTTCCATATATTTGGTATATGAAAACAGCCGCAACATTTATAATGCGGGAAAATAGATGATCTCTTTATTTGATGTACATTGTACAGCTCAGACTGCAGACGGGAAAAAAAGCATTGCTTAAATTGTCACAGCACTAGTAGACTGACTTTCTGTTTGAAGCTGAGTATTTTTTGCAAGCGAAGATCAAATTGTATTGCACTGATAAGGCAGCTTATAGAGAAAGTGGACAATTGTCCATGTAGTTAAAGCCCTGTCATTCTTTTTTGTGCTCTTAAGCTTCATTGAGCGAGACGGCGTCGAACAACTTTTGATGGATTGTGTGTAAACGTGTTCATTTTCCCCACAACTTGTACCTGAACTCTGAAGGAGCTAACTGACCACTGCAACTCAACAGATTGTACTGTACACTCTCCGCTTTCAAAAAGCAGCTCTGCGAGCACCTGGGAGCGACCAATCCACCAGGGACTCGTTTAAGCAAACTTGACTGGGGGGGGGGCTGACGTTAACCTCAAAATCTACGTACAACTAACCCGACATTCCGGAGTCTCAGCCAAACGTCATCAGACTTCTAACTGGCGCAGAGTTCAGTTTTGAATCGACTACTCAACTCTGAGTCAGACATTTTTGGATGAGTCATGAGTCGAATAGATTCAGTTTGTAAAATCGGCACTTGAGCCGAGAATCGAGTCGATTCTATTTGTATGAAACAGCACTTGAGTCTCAAGAGTTGAGGCAGCTTTTCGGTTATGAGTCAGACTTGAATCGACTCAAACAAATTCGAGTAAAATGCAGCAGGGAAATAGCAAAGGGGCACTGGGGTCACGCCCTTTCACCTGGACAAATCAGTTTACACTGGATAAAATGTGATGTGTATGACACCCTCCCCCCTCCCCTCCCCCACCCAGTCAACATCAAGTCAACTTGTGATCACGGGTGGAGTTTTCTATTCAAATTGTAAGGCAACTGCCCCACCAACTTTGAGTTTGGCCCCACCAACATCTGTCAAATTTGAAAGTTTCCTTACCTTGAAATAGTCATTATTCCACTTGACCATGCACAAGTGTCAGGTTTAAAGGTTTGCTGACGTTAAAAATAAAAAATTATATCCTCACCATGCAAAACATTCAGTAAATATGACATTTTGCCCCACCAACTTTTTCTGAAAAGCTCCACCCATGCTTGTGATGAGTCAAATTGAGTCAACTCAAATGTATTTCTGAGTCGAGTTGAATCAATTTGTTAGAACTGCACTTGAGTCAAGAGTCGAATCGATTCATTGTTTCAACAGACTTTTGAGTCAAGAGTCGAGTCAGTTCTTTGGATGTTGAGTCAGACTTGAGTTGACTAAACAAAATGTGAGCCGTTACAAGTCTGAACGTTATTGTCCCCGGGGGATATTGTCCCCCACGTTATCTCCGGAGAAAATGATCGCAGCGAGACGCACAAGGTGGTATTCTAAAGCTCTCAATGAGACACATCTAAAGCATATCTACTCTAAGTTTGCAAATTGATGTCACATGTCAGGTCATGGTCAGATCAAAGGTTAAAATCGAGGCATTTCAGTTTATGGGCTATACCTACTATCCATCCAAATCCTTCAATTGTGACTATGATCACCCAAAGTGCTAACAGTGGTGTAATTCACATTCTGCATGAGCTTAAATGAGATTGTTGAAAACTATCAAGGTCAAAATCAGGTCACAAAAGGTAACTATGCGTAAAAAATACACAAAGTCATGTCACACATGTTTATGGGCTACTTGACTTGTATAAATCGATAGTGATGGTCATTTTACCATCCGACCACATTTGATTGAAGCTAGTGTCAATCTCAGTGAACGGTCAGGTCACATAAGGCTAAAATTTGAAATTTATAAAACTAGATAGAAAGGCATTTTCATTATCTAGTATTGTCCAAAAACAGTTTTGACATTTATATGTCTGCATATGGTCATTAAAAGCAAAAACAAATTTCAAAATATGGCGTCATGAGGTACCATACTTAGGGAACCTAAGTCAGTCAAAAATAAAGATTTTGCTTTGAAATTTGGTTAAAGGGAATTATCACCTTTTCCCACAAAAAAAATATATAATTTATGAATTGAAATCGAATTGATTTATATAAACAAAGTTTATTGTAAATTCATCACATTTTGCATAAAAATATTTCTACCGAAATATATTTCAAGTTAAAGTTGATAAACGTTCTACACTTTCAATGACCGGTACCTGCAAACTGCTTGCAAGTACATTTGGATCTCATTAAACTGCGGGCTTTCCCGTATTGTTTTCTTCCGCAATGGAGGGGAAGTATATTATAAAGAAGTATATTTTGTATCCTGCTTGTTTTGATAATATGACCGGCGATCCTATACACTTGACAGACATTGAATACACAAGGAAACAAAATTAGCAGTTTAACGTGGCCCCCTATGACAGCCTAGTAATACTGGTTTTGAAACTGTTTCATAAATTGTCAGCATTACAAGCCTTGTATAACTTTGTATCTGGTTGTATACAACACTATGGTTTATATCATCATTGCAAATAGTCATTTCCCAAAAAATGATAAACAATTAAACATTAGCAATTAAATTGGACAATCGACTTGGCAACCAATAACGGCCATTTTAGGGACGGCATTTGCTTCAAGGACATTGTCCAGGTTCGCACAAATTTGAAGCATATGGCGCGCTTCAAATAGTGATGGTAAAACAAAACACTGCACATGAATTTCGAAAGAAGTATATGTAGCTTTTATTTTGTAAGAACTTGCCCTTCTTGCTTTTATTTTGTAAAAACTTACATAATTTAGTTAGTGAATAATTTAATTTAATTCTTAAATTAAAATCAAATTATTGTATACCATAACGGAAGCCAAAAAATTGTTGCTTAAAAAAAATGTTATTATTTCCCTTAGGATATTTTTAATATGTGATTTCCGAGCACATATCCTGTTTTGTTAAACATATTTAAAATGCTTCATTTTGTGGACATTATTTTCATAAAACAAATAGTTTCCTTGAATTTCGGTGGTTAAAACTAGATTTTCACAAATCCGAGATATCCATTTTGCAGGCCTTACGATTTCCTATCTTTTGACGTTTGTGATTGCATTTTGCTTAAAAGTGGCCATTGTACGGTCCGTCAAAGTTTAGCTGATTATAAACACCAAACTCGTGCGCAGTGACGTCACTAGTTTCATATATCTCACAAATTGATAAGCGAATTTGCTTCATTTTTGCACCGAAGATCTAAAATTAATATGGAAGAACTCACCTTTCGTTTCACATTGATAGCGTCAATATGCTTTGAGCTATCGAAAAAGTTCGTCGGGGAGGCAATATTTGGCCGCCTCCCGGTCACTGGTGGGTTCGCAAACTCCCAGCTTCTGATTGTGATTTGCAGTGCAGCAAAAATACGCATTTGTTACACAGGGTCTTTCAATAGAAATGTGTTTTTTAATTTGCCTATTTGAGGCATTTCAAATGGATTAAAATGTATAAATTTGGTATCATCTGGTCGAGTACAGCTGGACATTTGGTTACTTAGCCATTTTTAAGGTGGTCTGCAGCACGTGAACAAGCTTTAAAAGACATTTCCTCAGGATGTCAAATTCAGTTTTGCTTGATTGTACGGCAAAGATCGCGCACAATAACTAAACACATTTTTGCACACGTAAGCACTGTATTATGCACATGTGTGTACGCTCAGTGTGAGTGACTTACAGTGTTCACTCACTGGCATTGAACTAGTTCGTCAGTTTGGTCTGCTGGGTCTCGAAGGGCGCTCCCTAAAGTGAACACAGGCCTTAGCCCGGCAGCGAAGGTGCCGCACAGCTCGACTCGCTTCCTGTTCTTCCACTGAATCAGCACGGGCCTCCACCGTTTCCTTTGGGTCTCTTAGGGATGCTGGTGGTATTTTGCGTAGATCCGCCATATGAAGACGTCCTAGAACCATTTTTCCAACGGAGAGAGGTGAGGGCTTTTGGCAGGCCAAGGGTGCGCAGTGAGGCGACTGATGACTCGGTCGCCGAACTTGTCTTGCAGCCAGCTTCTTGCGTCCACCGTGGTGTGGACCGTCGCACCGTCTTGTTGGAACCAGTAGCTCTTTCTGGTTGCGGTTGGTTGCAATATCTCGTACAAGAATAACAACATAATATGCACGTGCCACTAGCTAAAAATTCACGAGCAAATATGTTAATCTTTGGTTCATCCTTCCCGACGATTTTTTGCCGTAAAATCAAGCAAAACCGAATTTGATATCCTGTGGAAAAGTCCCTCAAAACTTGTTTGCATGCAACAAACCACCTAAAAATGCCTAAACAGCAATTTCCAGCTGAACTCGACCTGATGATACTATATTTATCTATCTTAGTCCATTTTATATGCCTCAAATAGGCAAATAAAAAATACATTGATATTGAAAGACCCTGTAGATACGTATTTCATTGATATTAAAAGACGTATTATTTTGTGTTTTGCGTTGCACTCCGTGCCGCTGCAGGCATATGCCGATCGGCCCTGATTTAAGACATCTGTTATTGGGTAAAGCTTCACTGCTCACCTCTACCAAGCCTCACCACACCACTAACGGTGACCGGGTATATTTAACGCTCCTATCGCTCCATAACGCCTCATGCTCTCCGATTGGAGGGTTCGTTTGTCACTCTGAGTGTGAGTGCTCTTGCTTAGGCCCTAATATTCTCTCCGATTGGAGGGTTCCTTTGTCACTCAAAGTGTGATTGCTCTTGCTTAGGCCCTAACATGCTCTCCGATTGGAGGGTTCCTGTGTGGCTCCGAGTGTGAGTGCTCTTGTTTAAGCCGTGAAATGCTCTCCGATTGAAGGGTTCCTTTGTCGCTCCGAGTGTGAATGCTCTTCCTTTATCCAGTGTCATTCCTGAATATATAATTGGTTTTTATTATGAAATACATTATTTCCCCTCATTGCTATTCAACCTGTTCCCAACCATACCCCGGTCATCACAACCAAATGCTGCGGACGCGAGGCTACTCACATTTACAGTCCACTGAAACAGAAACAAGGGAAAACGTTCCGCAACAAAACCCTGACCTGCCCATTATAAGTGAACGGGTAAATGGTACAAATGCTTCCTTTTCAAGATGATTACATGGAGCAAGCCAATTCTTACAGAATCACGTTATTTTAGCTAATTATTGATGAACCAGGTCAATTTTCCCAGTGACCTCTGCAAAGGTCATCTGAGGTTATATGAAGGTAACTGATTCTTTTTTGCAAATAACTATTGATATTGATAAAAAGATGAGCCGTTCGGATTGCCACCGTTGTGTTAGTCTCGTCGATTTCGCATTGCCCCATATGCAGCAGGACCTACCTGGGTCACCAAATAACCTTGACCTAAGGTCAAATATTGAAAATGACCGAACCAGGTCACTACCATAAGGTGACAAAACCCCTTGACGAGACAAAAACGACAGTGTTAACATAATATATGTATCGTTATGAGGTAACAAGTTATTTACTAAAATCAGTTTTGCAAAGAATATATTTGTTGACCTTTGATGACCTTTGAAGCCTTAACAATTGTCCTGAGCTAAAACAATAGGACATGTTGGCTAACAAAAATTTCGAGAGCTTGCGTTCGCTCTTTTCCGTTTGTTTCTAAGTTGTGACAATTCAAAAGTTATAAGCCGTTGCAGGTCATTAAAATTTGCTGGTAAAAGTAAATGCGTTATTCAACCGTTTGTTATGGCTTTTTCTGGATTAATGCAATGTTTGTTATTTTGACATAGAACAAAAAGAGTTATGGTTATATTTTTCGTCATAGGTGGTGCAGGTTATCGAAAAGGGGAGGCCAGATACATAGGCATAGGAGCCTATGGACCAGGGGGGCAACTGCCCCCCTCCCCCCCCCCAACATTTTCGGATTTAACATTATGCCTATGGACGTTGCATGGAAAGAATCGACTTAAAAATGCATTTTGCCCCCCAACTTCAAATGAGTTCCTACGCCCCTGGCCAGATATAAAACAATATTAACCGCAGTCATGTTGCTACCAAGCAGTGTTAATAAGTTACTGGTCATAGACAGTTCCGTTTTGAATGTTGTAATTCATCATAGGCGTATCCAGGATCGAAATAGGGGAGGCACAAGACCTTCCGATAGGAATGTTTCCCGCAATTATAATACTAACTAGTCAAAAGTGACTACTTCACTTGCAACTTTAATTAATATTGGTTACCCACTTTTTACCCTACCTGGACTCGCCNATTCCAGGAGCCATCTGGCTTTCACAGGGCCCCTCTGCCTTTCAAAGTGCCTACTTTGGAATCCAGTGGGCCAGTTCTGACCTCATGAGGGCCCAGGTTGATTTCCTGAGCCTTGTATTTGGCACAAAGCAGCTATACATATTATGGCCTTCAGTGGTGGACCCAGGATTCGTTCAAGGAGGAGATCACGTGGCAAAGTGGGCCCCAAAGGCCTTGGTTGGCCCTCTCAGGCCTTAATGGGTCCCTCATGCCTTGTTGGCCCTTTTGACAATGAAAACAAATATATGCTAAAATAGACCCCTTAGTTCAAAATATACCTTTCACATGCTGAAATGAGCCTCTACAAACCAGAATGGGCCCTCTTCAAGTCAGAATGGGCCTTCTGGTGATCAGAGTGCCGGCCCTCTGGAGGCCGACGTAGCCCTACGGAGCCAGAGTGGGCTCTCTGAGGCCAGAATGGGTTCTCTGGAGGTCAGAGTGGACAAATGCACTTGCGATTTGTTTGAAAACGGGATGAAAATGGTTAAGAGTGACTTTTATTGGATTAGATATGGGCCCCTTGGACTATTGGCCCCTTCGAGGCTCAAAGGGGGTGGGGTGGGGCATGCCTCCCCTCTGTATCCACCCCTGATTACCGTCATGATTGATTTCTAACACCAAGTGATGATGATAATGAGTTAGTAGCATGAGAGCATCCATCAGCTAAAAAAACGTTGCGCAGTTTTTTGGTTTTGACATCATAGCTCCGTGACCCGACCTGACCTGTTTTTTCCGGTGTCAAAATGTTTCAAATGAATTGTTATACCGGCCTACTAAAATTTATTGATGTCACTGAAGTGGATCGGAAGTTATTGAGAATAAATACAGGGACGAACGACCACTTTGTGGCTGCATTTTTACAGGGTTTTGTTTTTTTCGAGGTGGTAGTTTTTTTGAAAAGGAGAACCAAAATTGATGCACCAAGTCTGTCTTTAAGGTCCATGGAACAGGTTCTGACAGTCTTTTCTTGCATTTTCGAAAAAGTCCATTTTATAGTACACCCCTACGATCTGGCTGATTTGTTCTCCATTCGAATCCAAATGGTCTTAAACGGTGCTTGCAAGGGTTTTATGCAGTTTAGTCCACCTGAAGGGTACAACATTGGACCAAAACCTTTTAATACAAATTTGCAGATAAACCCATGCTCCGAGGCTTTGAAATCGATCTACACGATTTCTACATCATTTAATCCGGCGTGGTCCAAAATGGTGCCGTTTTGAGTTTTATACAGACTGATTCACTATAAGTAGATCAAATTGAAGAAGATAAAAAGTTGCAGGTAATCCCATGCTCCAAGGCTATGGAACCGATTTCCGTGTTTTTCCTCATTCGATCCGGCGTGGCGTGGTCCAAGATGGTATCGTATTTAATTTTATACAGATTGGTTCACTCTAAGTGGATTGAATTGAACAAAAAACACAACAAAAACGTTACAGGCAATCCCGTGCTCCGATGCTATGGGACCAATCTCCGTCATTAGTCTTCACCATTCGATCTGATGTGGTCCAACACTGTGTCATTTTTAGTGTTTTACAGATTGGTTCACTCTAAGTGGACCAAATTGGAACAAAATCATCGAAAACTCTTGCAGGGAAGCCAATGCTCCGAGACTATGGGACCGATCTGCGATATTTATTTACCATTCGATCCAGGGTGGTCCAAAACGGTGCCGTAATGCGTTTTATACAGATTTGTTCATTTTAAGTAAACGAAATTTTGCCAAAACCACTAAAAACCATTGCAGGCAAGCCCATACTCCGAGACCATGGGACCGTTATACATGATTTACTCACCAATCACCATTCGATCCGGCGTGGTCCAAAACGGTGCCATATTGACTATTGAGTTTTATACAGATTGGTTCAATTTAAGTGGACCAAATTGGACCAAAACTACAAAAACTGGTGCATGCAGTTTACGTGGTTTTGGTCCAATTTGATCCACTTGAAGTAAACCAATCTGAATAAAACGCAACTCGGCACCGTTTTGAACCACGCCAGATCGAATGGTAAAAAACTCATGCAGATCGGTACAATAGCCTCGGACATGGATTTTTCACTCAATTCTATTTCGATTAGAGGTGGCAAAAGTTGATATTTTTAGGACCCAGACCCGACCCAGTCTCAAAAACTAATAAACGGACCCAGTTATACCCGGTGCAAGGCAAGCTTGGACCCAGTTGACCCAACCAGCAAAATGTCGTTTCGCAAATTATATTGACAAATCTACCCTCTACAGTTAGTGCAAGTAAACTTACTCTTGCAGTTGCAAATACATACAGTTCAGATTGGCCAACAGCACACAGAAGCCTGCGTGTCAGCTCGTACTTGCGTGAAATTAGCATGACACATAAGTTGGACCCAGTCCGTACCCGGTGTCATTTGGCGGGACCCAGTCTGGGACCAACTGGGTCCGGACTGGGTCTAAGGACCGGGTCATCGGGTCCACGTTTTGCCACCTCTAATTTCGATACTCGAAATTTCTAATCTGCAATAAGAGGCCACTTTTTCTAACAGCTGGCTAGTGGTAGAACATGTTATTTATGCACGTGATAATTATTTATTTTTCACCTTACTTTAGTTTAAGTTTGTATTTAACTGTGTCACAGTCAAGGCCCTAGATACTTAATACTAAGCCCTAGATAATAATGATAGGTACTAAGGCCCTATATATCCTGTGAGGTCACAGTACGTTATTGATGTTAGAATGAGAATAAAGAATAAGATGACAATGGACTCAATTAGGAGACCTCTGGGCAGGGGCGGCCACCGGTGGGGGGCAGGGGAAAACATATTCTTTTGGACCCCCTTCAATTTCACGGGCCTTAATCCAAAAAGGGTGCCCACTGGCACAACTGTGGAATTGATGTTCCTGGTCAATTTGCTCATTGAGCAAGGCCTGCTGAGGCCACTGTAGGCCCGTACTAGACAGGGGGCCCCATACTAAACAGGCAGGCCCCAGTAGCTTAGACAAGGAGGCCCCCATACTAGGACGGGAGGCCCTCATACTAAACAGGAGGCCCCAGTTATAGACAGGAGGCCCCAGTTATAGACAGGAGGCCCAGTACTAGACAGGAGGCCCCGATATACTATACAGGAGGCCCCAATTACTAGACAGAGGCCCCAGTACTAGCAGCAAGCCCCAGTACTAGACAGAGCCCCAGTACTAGACAGGAGGCCCCATACTAAAGTGGCCGCATATAACAGGGAGCCCCGTACTAATACAGAAGGCCCCCATACTAAACAGGAGGCCCCCAGTGCAGTGCTAAACAGGAGGCCCCCAGTGCAGTGCTTAACAGGAGGCCCCCAGTGCAGTGTTAACAGGAGGCCCCCAGTGCAGTGCTAGACAGGAGGCCCCCAGTGCAGTGCTAGACAGGAGAGCCCCCAGTGCAGTGCTAAGACAGGAGGCCTCCAGCATTAGAAGGAGGTCACCATACTAAGCAGGAGGCCCCATAGTACTAGACAGACAGGAGGCCCC
>VOPJ01000250.1:0-25671 GCA_014673585.1 Semibalanus balanoides
TGGTGTAGTATATATTATGTGGGTCAATAAAAATGCCCAGTTGTTATACTTAATTAGGAAGAGGGCAGAGGCACTCAACGATCTACGCTGATAAGAATTTATGTTTACAGTACCGTACATATATTTCATAATATTAGCATATTTTTCAAAACAATTATTTCCCTGTGTATCATCTTGCAAAATAACAGCTGGCAGGAGTCTATGCTGAAAGATCAGTTCAGTCCTGTTCTGACTCCTGCACAGCCTCCTTTAAGCTGATGATGATTGATTCCACTCTTCATACTAAATATTTAAACATACCTACATTTTGTACAATTGACGAGTAGGACACGAATACCATTATATATATTATATATATATATATAATTAAGTATTATATATAAAATAAATATTATATAATATATATATATATATATTATTGTAGATCATATAATATGATTATTCTGGCATAAAACTTCACATAAATTCATGAATTCTGTTGACAAACTGACCTGTACTGTGAAATCGTTACAGATCAAAAATGTCAACGTCAAGCGAATGTTCAAAACAATACAATATCTAGACAAACCTATACAATTAGAATGCATAGACTCCTGAGTATATGCATTATTACACTTTTTTGTAATCATATTTGACCAATGGCAAAAGCTATTTTAAACAATCTGCATATAGAGGGCACCATTTCTTGCCGTTTCACCATAAACACTCACTTTTCGCCATAACTGTTAGTCGGCATTCCATTACAACTCGTCATTGAGCAAAACTTTCAATAATCTCGAAAACAGATCGGCATTTGGTAAAATGAATCGCAGTGAAGTAAAGTTAGGCAGACGGACGAGCAGTTGTTTTGATCGCCCAACTATTTCCGTCTTAACGCACAAAAGCTATATAATAGCGAATTGACAAAATTTTCGACCAAAGTCGAAATCATGTTGTATTATCAAACAGTTTTGCAGAATGAGTAATCTAGTGACTAGTGTTAAAATAGTTTTGCTCATCTGCTAAATTCGGGCGCCAAGCAGCCGATCTGTTTTGTCGAATGATGATTGTTGAAATTGCTGTTCAAACAGTTATGCTGAATGGTCAAATGCGGGTGCAAAAAGGTGTATTATAGGTTTGTTTAGACATTGTTTTGTTTTGAACCTTCGCTTGACGTTGACATCTTTGAACTGTCAATATTTTGCGGCACATGCCAGTTTTTCAACAGAATTCATGAAATTATTGGAAGTTTGATGTCAAAATAGTCATATTAAATATACCTACCAATAATGTATTTATTATGGCTATTCGTGTCATTCCCGTCATTTGTACAAATTGTAGGTATGATTAGACGTTTTGTATGCAGAGTTGAATCAAATTTGAATCAATTGAATCAGATTTATAATTAAGTTCTTTGGTGCTCTGGAAACGCATTCGGAATCGAATCTTCTTGTAAAATATATAGCAGAATCGGAATAAGAATCAAACTCATCTGACTTGGCATGAAATTGAACTCAATTCTGCTGAAGCCAAATCAAGCTCAAGTCTGTCAGGAAGTCCCCTAGACCACCTAAATTCCATTTCTACCCGTCCAACACTCGCTACCCCTGCAGTCAGTCGGCTCGAAATTCGTCTCCACTCATAGCACACGAAATGAAGGCCCTCTGGCACGGAGCGGCTCTCGCCAACTATGTTGATGCTGGCTGCAACTATCTTCATTAGAACGGAATTGGACAGACATTGCGCAGAGACGCGGACGGGAATTCAGATGCTTGCCTGATGAGTATTGCGTCTCTCAGCTGAAGACCGAGCACTGGATTGCGCTCACGACCCGCCTGGCAAGTGAATTGAACAATGAAGTGGTCTCCTGAACGGCTCCTGAACTCTGCTTGCAGATTTATGACTTCCGACACTTGGTAAGTTAACCTGAGTAATCCAAATTTAGAAAACAATCGGCCTAGGGTTTTGCTGTCAAAAGGGAACACATAATACAATACACTGAATGATTGCAGAATGTTCCCAGAATCTTTTGAATCGGTTAATGCTGATGCCGACCACCACTTGTCAGGTCACGAGGCTATCCTAATAACCTCACGAAAATATGAACCGTCCGAACCCTGGACAATCTGAACATATCACCCCCAGAGGTGGCCGTCTTCGGTTCCTCCAGGCACGTGCTCCCTGATATAGCCGGTGAATTTGAGCCGCCGCCACTGGTCCGCGCTCTAATTGGAGTCTGGAGGTGACAGTTTGCCGTCGTCCCGGCGGACGGCCGTGTCCGCTGCAGGTGGGCGCACGCCTGCCCACGCTGACCTGCCGTCAGTCAGCCCGTCCGCCGCACGGACACCGCTGTCCGCTGTCCGCTGTCCTGCCGTCAGCGACCCTCGTCCGCCGCACGGACACAGCTGAATGCTAATCCGACCCGACTGAGAAGCGATCCCTGCAGGTGACGGCTCGGAGGCTTTCTCATGAGGTCAGTAGATGTGTGTGGGAAATGTTGGAGGTCGGAATAATGAGGTTTAAATTACAGCGTTCTGGTAAATGGTATTTTTATTTTTGGAGCCTCGCCGTAAATTAAGGATTGTAAATATGAATAGACCATAGTTAGCAGCTGCTGAGCATGCTTCCAACTGTGACAGGCGCTTTTTGTACAAGCCAGCACTTTGTTATGTCAGGTGTATAGTAAGGGACACCCACAAGGCAGGGGCGGATCTAGCGTGTTTTTTTTTTTAGGAAGGGGGCAAATCCAACGCATGATTTTACAAAAGTTGTTGAGCGAGGAAGGTAGCACCCATCAGCCAGTCAGCGAGAAAGCTGTTGACGGGGAGGGGGGGGGGGGGTGCTAGGGAGCGCGTTGTCTGCAACTGTACACAGGAGCGTCGCCGTTTTTTTTTAGTGGGGAGTCGGCTGAAATGACAAAAAAGTGTACCTTAATTTTCGGCGTGTATTTTAACCCTTTCAACATGTTTAATATTGATTTTCCTGTTATCAAATAAGTACATGTTACTTAGCAGATTTGTTACGAGATTGTCTGATAAACCCCAGAGATGTAGGCGGTGTTGAGGTTAAGGTGGGCCTTGAAGAGGATAAGAAGCCAAAATTGTTATTGTTATGTGTTATATGCATATATATATATATATATATATATATATATATATATATATATATATATATATATATATATATATATATATATATATATATATACGTTTTATGATAATACACTGGTGTAACTAATTCAGTTGCAAAATCGAAATTACCTGGATCAAATTCATCAATAAATGCACGCATCTGTTGTCAAATGTACTTTCAAGAGACGAACACATTTCTTCGAGCTGTGAGCTCTCTACACCCGAGCTCTAAGCGGCGCTGCATCGAAGAGCGTCAGTGAACCTCGCAGATTCAGCTGTCTGTTCATCCACGGGTCACTGTCACGAATGAAGACAGCCTCAAAAGCTTAAAGGTTCTTCTTTGTTAACAGCGTGCTATGATGGTTGTGTTATGAACCATCATATCTCGCATGAGGTCTCTATTATGCTACTGCTGCAGGTGTCGGAGTGGTGCGCAATCGTTTAGCTGCATTGTGATTCTCCGGCTCATCGTTGTTACGGTGTGACCAATGTAGGTACAATTACGATGGTGCACGCAGTCGCTAGTGGTACATTTAAATTTGTAAGCTACATTGGTCGATTGTAACAACGATGAGACGTGGCTCAAGTTCTTTTTGGGACATGGTTGAACACAGTTGGGATCTTATAGTAAATAACTATTTGCAGGTCATCATTTCGTTTAGTTTGGACACAGATGTTCAGCACAATGGGACAAATCACATTTTCTTTTTTCTTGTATGTCGACGACATTGAAGACTGATACAAGAGTCAAAGCTTACCGCTATTCAGAGGTCCGTCTGGCTTGGGGACAGGGTCTGTCGTTTGCAAGGGTACCTGACGAGTGACCGGCTGTCGAGCGTCCATTAAAGCAGAGCGCACCTGCTGGGAAGACTCAGCTCCGATCTCCTGCTGGCTACGCTGCTGTCTGGTCCTGGCGAAGACGCCACATTGTTTCTCCATCTCTTCAGCTCCTTGATCCCTGGCGGATGATCACTTGACGATACTTGATGACGCTGTATCTGAGGCTGTGACAGATGCAGATGTTGTACTAGCGAGGGACTCCACGGCTTGCTGTGGTGTGCTTCTGTTCACCCATTGAGTGCTGTTTCTTCTGCCGTCAGTTGTCTCTGGAGATGGCGTTGGAGATGGTGAAGGGGCAGGAGATGGTGTTAGAGATGGTGAAGGGCAACTGGGCGTGATGCCTGGTGTAGCTCTGAGGTGTTAATCTAGAGCTGTCTCTGTATTTGGTCCTCAACCATATCATAGTTGTAGTTGTTGTTGGCTAGGATGCAGCGCACTCTAGGTAGTTTCTGGCGTAGTACACCTTTTTGCAATCGCATTTAACCAATGGGCAAAACTGTTTTAAACACTCTGCATATAGAGGGCACCACTTCTTGGCTCTTGCCGGTTCACCATAAACATTCACTTTTCACCATAACTATTAGTCGGCATTCCATTACAACTCGTCATTGAGCAAAACTTTCAACAATCTCCAAAACAGATCGGCATTGGGGCATTCCATGACAGATCGAGTAAGCCATAACACCCTACATCTCAGATTTCAATTAAACTGCGTTTAGAGTGTAATCTGGGCCGTAGATTCTCGGTGTGAAATTTTCAGCACCATCCGTCGAACGGTTTTCGAGTTATAGTCTCAGGCATTATTGGATTTTGCTCAAACCTTCCATTTTCAGCGGGCGATATCTCCCATATAAATTGTAGGAGCATTTAGACCAATACATCATAAGAATCATCATAAATCATTTAGATATATGAAAAGCGTTTTTTGAGAGTTCCGAAATTTTGAAATTTTAAAACGCGATTTTAGGTAAAACACGTTTTTTATAATGTGGCTACTACAAATTATGATGTTTTTCATGCCAGTATTGAATTCATTATATAAGCTATCGATAGTAAAAACATTGGAGATAGACTTTTTCTCTAAGTATTTTATGTATATTTTTGAACTTGGAAAAATAATGATCACCAGCACGCATTTGATAATAACTTTGCACGTAATAGTGCTAGAGAGCGTAACTGTATAGTACTATATTTGCCTCGTTGAGCTGTATTAAATGATGCATAACATGACCCCTGGCAGGTTGCTCCTTGACCTCAAGGTAACACAAAACTTGATTTTACTTGAAATCGCGTTTTTTATTTGAAAATTTTGGAGTTTTAAAATAATATTATCTCAAACTAATATATAAGTTATGATGATTGTTATGATATATAGGTTAATATGACTCATATTATTTAGATGGGAGATTTTGCACACTGAAAAATCAAGGTATGCGCAACATCAAAAAGGTAACTAAGGCTGTAACTAGAAAACTATTCAACAGACGTGGCAGAAAATTTAACAGCGTGAATCTAAGGTCCAGACAATCCCCAAAACATATTTTCATCGAACGATGAGAAATAGAGCGTTATGTTTGGTCGATCTGACATTGGCTGCACCGGGCTTCCTCAAGTCACGTGACCTTGAAGTCAAGGAGCGACCTGCAGGGGTCATGTTATGTATCATAAAATGCAGCTCGACGTGGCAAATATAATGCTGCTCAGTTAAGCTCTCTAACCCACTTACGCCTAAAGTTATTATTAAATACGTGCTTCTGACCATCATTTTTCAAAATTAAAAAATATAAATAAAATATTTAGAGAAAAATTATATCTCCAATATTATTACTATCGAAGGCTTTTATATTGAAGTCAATGCTGGCAAGGAAAAACATCATAATTTGTAGTGGCCACATTATACAAAACGCGATTATACTTAAAAATGCGTTGGAAAATTTCGAAATTTCGGAATTTTCCAAAAATGTTATATCACATTAATCTATGGCTTATGATAATTCTTATGATATGCAGGTTTATATGACTCCCATAATTTAGATGGGAGATATCACCCGCTGAAAATTAAACGTTTTAGCAAAATTGAATAATGTCTGAGGCTATAACTCAAAAACCGTTTGACGGACGACGCTGAAAATGTCACAGCTTAAAGCTACGGCTCAAATAACTCCTAAGATACAGTTTCATTGAAATATGGGATATAGGGTGTTATTTCGCGATTTTTTGGGTCGATCTGTCATGGAATTCATTCGTCGTCGATCTGCCATTGGGTGAAATGAATTGCAGTGACAGTTATGCAGACGGACGAGCAGATATTTTGATCGCCAATCTATTTCCGTCAACGCACAAAATCTACACTCGTATAATAGCGAAGTGACAATTTTTCGGCTCAACGAATCTATGTTGAATTATTAAACAGTTTTGGCAGAATGCGTATCTGGTAACGTAGTGTTAAAGAGATCGTGTTTGCTCATACAGTTAGATTCCGGCGCCAGCAGCCGATCTGTTTTGTCGAATGATGATTGTTGAAATTGCCGTTCAAGCAGTTATGCTGAATGGTCAAATCCGAGTGCAAAAAGGTGTAGTTGCCATATGAGCAGTACTTCAGCATGCCCGATGTGCATAAGCGCGGACGACACTCTCCTTATAACGATTGGGACAATACATTCCTTCCCGGGGATGGGACAATTCAATGATCTCACATAGGTTTTAAATCGAAAATACCGAGGACCGTTAACACGCGCACTGAAGAGGGGTATGCCCCTAACACGCTCTGGAGGGTGGGCAGTTTAGTGCCCCCCCCCCCCGTGAGATCTCAGAAAGTAAGAAAGCTAGAACGTTTAAACTTACAGCTTATGTAGGAGCTATGATGATCTACATTCTCTTAAATTTTGGTGACCTTAGGTCAATATCTTAACCCGCGCACTGCAGGGGGTTCGCGCCGAACACGAACTGCAAGGGGGGGTTGATTTCCGCCCCCCCCCGTGAGATCTCCAAAACTACGCAATGTAGCGACAAGCGGAAAACGTCATTAGATATCTCTAGGCAAGCTCTATCAAAAGTATTTCAGTGTTTTCTTGGATCAGGTCACAATTGAGGTCACCAGTGGTCAGATTTTTTTCCGCTTTTAGGACTCTTTTCAGAAACCCCGTCCGATTATCTCGGACTATGATAGCTAGGTTGCAGAACGATTAGAAAGACAATCGATAGCCATTATAAATTTGTAATCGCATGTATGTCCTCAAAATTGATCTCAGATCAATAGTTTAGGCTCCAGAAGGATCTGATAAGGTCAAACATCTGTTTTTAAAAAACAGTTTTCGTGAAATAGCATTCACTCTAAGAAGATGGGTAACATTTATTGACGCCATCGTGTTTGATCTCATTGATGCGCTTTGACTATATACGGTGACTGGTAAAGTTCATACTGTCATTTGACCTCAGTTCAAGGTCATTTGTGACCCCAGGTGGGTCTGTTGCATATCGGGCGCAACGCGGCCAGACTAGACGAACACATTGGTGTGCCAACTAATCGTCTCTATCTCTTTATATCAAGGAGTGTTATTAGCAAATATTGCTGAGACCTCAGATGACCTCAGATGACCTTGTAGAGATCACTGAGCAACATTGCACCTTGCATTCATTTTAAATGAGCTTAAAATAGCTGATTTCTGAAAGAATTAGCTGATCCATGCACTATTTTATGAAGGGAGCATTTGTTTTATTTTCCATGTCACTTCATAATGGGGAGTCAGGAAACTTGACCTGACTTGTCACCGAATACGAAATTCGAGATATATGTTTGTAGTTGTATGATATTCTTTGAAATCCTGCAAGTTTCAAAACTTTCTAAAAAGAACTTGTGGGCTTTAGCACGAACGCAACATTTTTGAAGGTGTGTCACTTTGACATGGACTTGTGACCTGACCTGAGATGACCTCTAGTCAAAACTGTTCAAAGTGTGGGTAATTGATGCCCAAACAGGTGTACAAAATTGGGCGGCGCTGCCGGCGACCGCGTTTTCCGCTACTCCTGAAAAACCTGAGGGGGGCGGAAATCAACCCCCCTGCAGTGCGCGGGTTAAAGGTCAAACGAGGTTACGAAGGTCAAACCGGGCCAGATGTCACCATTTTGGAGATTTTTTAAAGCCTTTACTGGTAAAGGTTTTGCAGTGCGTAACTGCAAAGCCCTTACATGAGTGACCCTCCCTCTATCCATCGCGACAACCGCAGCCTTATCGTTAACTACCTACAGAGATAAATAAAGGAAAAGATCGGCCCCTCACTCAAGGAAAGCAGAAAAACCAATATAAAGATTCAATATAGTTTTCCCTTGACTTGACTGTAACTGATTTCTGAAGCCTAGAGTCCGAAGGTGGTGGGCCGAAAGGTGGTGCATTATATATCAAAGACTGTTATTGTAATTCTTGCCTATGTTTCTCGGCCCGTGGTATTGCCATCCAATTACAAGTCAGAGGACCGTTCGTTGGAGAACTAGCTTCAGTGCATCCCAAACAAGAGTGGCTGGGAGGTAGATATTAGTAAGGATTAGTTAGATTACCCCGTATTACCCCGGTATTAGTAAGGATTAGTTACATAAGGACAGAGCTACACTATGTAAACTACTATTTTTTCAATTGTAAGTTATTCAAGTGCAAGCTAAGATTTAATCACCAAATATTTTTGCTTTACATATGTTTTTAATCTGAAGTCTAGACCTTGATATCTCATCGATGTTAAAAAATGAGGCGCACATTTGATTTGACCTCTGTGACGTCACAAGTCAACAGCAATGTGTCTGAAGTTCTGTTAGGGGATGAACATTGACATTGGCTACCAAATGGCGTTTGAATCGTCGCGATCTGAATGTTTGTTCCAAAGATATCGCTTCGCCGACCCCGATTCTGGCCGCCATTTTGTAATTCAAATTCATATTACTAAAAAAAATAACCGAGCGATTTCGATTTTTTTAACGTCAAACTATCTGATATTGTGTTGCCGTAAATGTTGCACAAAAACTATCGCCCTGCGCCACTTTGTTTTTGAGATATTCACGAAAAACATGTGGGGGACAAAAGTGCCCCTCTCCAGTGGGCGTGTTAAGTCAGAGGTACTTTCGATAAACAAAATGAGATGATATAATTTAATTGCCAGCCCAAGGAAATATATATATTTCCGATATATGCTATTTACGGCATATGTCGTCATATATTTACGTCACATACACATTAAGCAGAGGGTGGGACAACTTTCAAAAGTGTTGGACAACTTCCAAAAGTGTGGTATAAAGCATTACTGAACGATGCTTGTATGTATATAGTTGTGATCCAGGCGTTTGTATTACTGCACGAGCACAGCGAGTGCAGTAGTTTTGCAAAAGGCCGCGATAAAAATATAAATACCTACACAGCAGAGTTTGGTAAATATTTTACCATATGTCGCCAGTGCGGTATGCCAGTGCATAATGTGGAAAATACCTCACTGCACGCGCCAATGCTTTTTACATTGCACGGCAGTGATTGTCATGGATCGGGTGCACCCATGGGTGCCCACTCAATTCTTCCGATTGACTGTGTTGGGTATGCATTTTTTTACTTTTAATGGGTACTGGGCGGGCATGGGTATGACAATTTTTGAGTAATGTTGCAAAGCGCTATTTTTACTTAACAACCAGATGTTTAACCAGGTAAATATGTTAATAAATGATATAGGACACTTCAAACAATAAACTTTGGCTATTATATGAGAACAATACATCATGCTAAGTAATAGTGACGTAAGATTTAAAAAAAATCATGTACGATCCAAAGTCTGATTCAATATGACAATGTTGACCGAAAAGTGTTCGATGAGCACAAATCCACAGCACCACACAGGTTGTGATATTATTTATCGTTAAAAGTATGCAAGTAAATATGCTAGGATAATGGCTGCAATTTTTTTGAAAATAATTTTCTGCTAAATCTGAATGGAACTGACCAGGCATAGGCCACAATATTATAAATTTGAATGGGTTTGGTCTGGGTCTGGGATTGGTGTTTATGGGCTTCAGCTTGATGGGCTCAGGGTTTGGGCACAGATGACAATCTATGTTGCACGGCATATGGTAAAACATGATTTAGGCATATGGTAAAACATGATTTACCATATGCCGAGATATCTCTTTGTTAGCACTTGAGGGTGGTATAACATTTCAGCTCAATGCTATTTGATCTGGGAAAACATTTTTGACCCGGGCCGAAACGTGTTCCCAAATCTCGTGAAATAGTATAAAGAGTAAAAAAAATGTGCTCAGCGGCAATATTTTAAATTTAATCGGGTGGGATATTCAGCTCAAGAATTACTTGCCCGGCCCAGTGTGGTATTATATATTCCCACACCTTTGGAAAACCTTCAACACTGCTTCAATGCTTCATGCTCACTCGCAAAAGTGTGGTATAATTCATGTGCTGTTGTAATGCCCGGGTTTCTCCATTTAGATGTGCAATGTTGCATGTATGGAAAATTCGCTTCTGCCATCAAGGGTATGGCCGGTGACAGTTGGCTTCCTGTAGACTTAACCGCCGCGGCTTAGCGGGGCTCGGGTTAATTTTCACTACAAACTACACGCTTAAACAAAACCTCAACCACAGGGAGTCAATGATTTCATTCAATGCAGAGAAAGTACTTACAAGAAATTATAAACTACTATGAATTAGACGTAATGCGCCGCAATCAAAGTTTGTTACGTATGTTCTATACCCCCAAAACATAATTATGAATTGCAATCAATTGAATTGAAACTCTCTAATAACCTTAAGCAGACGAATATTAATTGAAAAAAATGGAAATCAGAACTCGTTATTTTGTGCGTGAAGACGTTCACAATAGACATCGTTCGTCTCCGAATGTTCTTGGTGTGGAAATAATCACTGCGGATACCTAATTTCGTTTTGGTGATGCAAAAACGGACTCAGTAAGTAAATCAGATTGTTATTAGAATATCAAATCGCATGCCCGAAATAGACCGGATACTGAAATAGTAGCTATGGAAAATGTGAAAATAATTGCAAATTGTCTAAGGAAAAAACAATGATGAAGAGATTGTAGGAATTAATTGATACAAATAGATCTAAACAACATGACTTAGTTTCTTTAGGAAATTTCTCTCTACCAGAAAAAATTTAACTCTGCTTCTCCTATATAATTTATTTGTGTCAGCTGTTAAAGAGTAATTTCTTCCAATCCCAAAAAACACTGAGAGGAATTATGCTAGATTACTGGCTATTATAAACCGGATAAGATTTGCTAAAAGAACAAACCAGGTAAATAGATAAGATATGCCAAACCACACAAGTGTTAATCGAAGCTCAAATATAAAAGTTATATGAATAATATCCCAAACCTATACAGTGATCTAATTTCACATTACGTAACTCCAAGCAATATAGAATGCCATTCACTTCTGTTCTCCAGTGTGAACGTAATTGCTTTTATTTTCAAAATATCCGCCGGTACATTTCTTGTATACATGCACGCCAAATGTTAACGTTCCTGAGAACTGAATCGAGTACATTTTCAAAATACAGCGAGTCTACTTATTTAATTTGTATAAATCGGATCGTTCTAGATTATCAATGACACATACTAGTACATAAGAGAAACCAATCGTGGTCACTATATTTTGTATTGATATATCATCGATTAAGTAAATAGGCACCTACAAACATTTGCATTATGTTTTTATTTTGATCTCTATGTATGAGATTGTATCCTGACTTCATTGGTTTTTTGACTCTTGTGGGGCTCAAGTATGTTGACATTATTGTCTTGTTCTGATTGTTTATACTGGAGGTGGTTTACGATAGTGCATATGTAAAATTCTCGTTTGACTGCTTAAAATTAGTAGTGTTTTTCGATCGATAAAACTTATTAGCGTTGGACACCTTCAAATAATGGATTAATGCTAGTGTCACCGGACACATATACTTGCGTTGGGATCGGACTTGATAATCGGTTAACTGTAGCCGATCTTCTCTATATGTAACCCAATTTCACCTGTAGTATGCTGTTGTAATTGCAGAGTTCAAGCATTTACAACAATTCCTGAGAGAGTTGAGACTTTTATTGGCAGGTGCTAGTATGTAGTAGTATTCTTACAAATCAAGGATTCGGCACTTTTGTAATGAGATAGATAACAATTCATCTTTATGATTATGTCTTGAGATTATTTACGGTCTCAAAATAGTCAAAGTTTCTGAGAACGTTTGGAAAAGTATGAACATTAACTCATTGAACCTGACTACTTGATTTGGTTCCTATATGATCATCTTGAAAACACAGTTATCGACAGGATATGACAGTTCATTGCGATACTATCTATATTTCAGTATGAAAAGACATATTCTAGGGAATCTGGCACAGTCTCGATTTTGTCTACTGCTGGCGTGCGAATATTTGGGATTTCGGCCACGGACACAAGGCTGTGTCAGAGATCGCCAGCATTGCCTAAAACACTCCGGCTGCGTATGTCGCGTGTTCGGTCTGGGCGGAAACGCACTTTATCAGCGCGACGCGGGTATTATAACACTACTTAATAGCCTCCCTACCCTTGCCGGCGCTGTGGAGCCACTCTACGCTGGGCGTATCACCGCACATTAGGCGAGTCCCCGCGGCTGGTGTTAGCAAGCTTCTTGTACTTATCCCTAATCGGCGGCAATACCGCTACTCAGGTATTTCTACTGATCTGCCAGTAATACTGGGCAATCTCTCGCTCCGCGTTGTGCGTCCACTCGTCTTCTCATCCTTCGCTCATTCTCTGCTTTCTTTCGCAGGTGATCAGGGCCTCTCGCTTCGCTCGTCTCGCCTCCCTGCTCTGCGCTTTCTCGTTCTCGCTCTCGCTGTCCTCCTCGGCTCGTCTCGCTTCTTTCCGCTCGCTCTTCGCTCTCGCTCTGCTCGTCTCTCTCCGTCTCCTCGCTCTGTCGCTCTCTCGCGCCTTCCTCTCGCAGCCTTCCTCAGTTGCTTCTCGCGCCTTTACGCTCTCTCGCTCGTCCCTCGCTCTCGCTCTACCGCTTCTCGACGCCTCTTCCGCTGCCCTCTTGCACCTCGCTCTCGCCGTCTTCCGTTCTCGCTCTCGTGGCCCTCTCTTCCGGTATAGGCGAGCGGTGGCTGCCTTCTTTATTGTCTTGCTCTCTTCTTTTATTGCGGCTATGTTCATTTTTCTGGCTCGCGTCCAGCGTTTTTGCTCTTCTGAAGCTGTCCTCGCGACCCGATTCTGCTCTCATGCGTGACGTCTCTACCCCTCGGTGCCTCGGTTCGCTCTCTGCTCCGCTAGTCAGAGCGAGACTGATAAGCCAGTCATGCGTCTAGTATCGGGCTGTTTTTCATTTCACTTCATATGAGTAGATACTTGAAATGTTTGATGCACTTGAGTATCAAGTTATTAGGGTTAATTGAGTCCCTGTTGATCCTACTCCTGGCGTAATTAGATAGTTCACCATATCTCTTAGAACAAGCAATTAGCCAATATGAGTTGTTGTTTCTCTGCTCATCCATTTTTTTAATAAGGTTGAGCACAATTTGTTTAGGTATATACCAATATGTTGTGCTCATAAGAATGAGCAACTTTTATCATAGTGTAAATTTAAAATAAATAAATATACGTTTCGAAATAAACTAAAACAAACAATTATAGACATGGTATTTGTAGTTGCGACGTCATGGCGATAGTGAAAATCATGACCAAAAATGTTGCTTAAGAGGCATTTTCTGCGCGTTGGTAAAACATAGTTTCCGAGGTAAATGCAATAGACAGTAATAGGATGTGGAAACTGGAATCAGAGTGCCTCGGGAATGTTTCGTTTAGATGAGTGTCTCTTCTGCAGTCAATTTTTTCGAGTTAAACTTTCGTACCTTTATGGTTTAAAATGGCAACAGTCATTAGCGTAATAGTTCAGAGCCTGAGTCGTTTTACGGAATAACCTTATGAGTGTGCATCACGAGTAGCAGAAATTTCCTATAACGATGAGACCAAATATATTAATTTCCGTTCATTTCCAGCTGGTTCCGTAACTTAGCAATATTATGTAAAACTAATCTTGGGTTTGCTGGAAAGCCAATGATTGCTTTTAAGGTCAAGAGTTTGAAGATGCCGAGTATTTTGTAAATTTTACAGATATGTAAGATCGAATTAAACTCATCAAGATTCACAACGCAAAAGGAAGATTGAGCTTTGGCTGGCCCGACTAAAGCATCATTGTGATACAATTTGAAATGAAAGCTTGTGAGGTAAGATTGAATAAACTCTTCCAAGAAATGAGGAAGTCAGAACTCAAAAAAGCCATATGTTCTTTTTCAATGGTAGTGAAGGAACAGGAACAACAGCGGCACAGCCCGCTGCTGAGACCACTGGCAAATCCAGCCTCCTAATTTGGTGGTGGCTAATTTCACTCGGGGGCCTTCTGGGTCCGTGACCGGGGGAGGGGGGGGGGTGTTTAGCGCCGGTTCGTGAGCAAATCACATTTTATCTAGTGTAAGTTTATAACTTATTACCTACATATACCACAAGCACGATAATTCTCGCCCATTTTCAAAGCATTCAAAAACAATATAAATGCGGTGCGTTATCGTCACAGATACGGCACAGATACTTCGCACAGATATGCGATCGTCACAGATACTTCGCGCCACTTCCTCCAAATGGCCGTATTTTTACAATCAGCTGCGATTGTTTCTATATTTTAGATACAATGCATAGGCATACCTGCTTAGTATGATCAATATATGTTAAAAAAATATGTAATAGGCATTCATTTTAATGTCAGCAATTCACTATATTTGTTAAAAAAATATGTAATAGGCATTCATTTTAATGTCAGCAATTCACTATATTTGTTAAAGGATAGTAAATTTATAAAATTGTCTTGCCCTAAAAATAAATAAATAATTTATGAAATGGTGGAAATATAGCAGGAAATACCAAAAATAGCCGCATTTTATAAAGAAGTGGCGCATTTCACTTATTCTGATGTCTTTCCACCAATAAATATTTTGTTATTCTTGAGCGGTAGCCTTTGTGTATCCCTGACTGTCGTAAATTACCCCAAATAATCTTGCTGATGCCCCGGGAAGTAATTTTTGACCCAAAATGGTAAAAGCTGTCACAAATATTTCAAAAGTGCACAAATTTGTATGCGTTTTTGCCAACTTGCCAACCTACCCCGACGAGATCTCGTCAAAAACTGCCACGTTTTGCAGACTGAAACCTCGGATAAACCGCATTGGTTACTGCATCGCCACCGCGCAAAAGCTACTTTGATTGCAAATCGCTTCAGATCAAATTAGCGTATGGCGCCCATAATGTTTGTTAACCTTAACGAAAGGTTAAGTTTTAGTTTTAGGACAGAAGGTGGTCTAAGTTGTGCGTGAAATGTGCATAGAAAACTAAAAATATGTTAATTTGACAACCTAACACCTGTCACTATCCCTATTGAAGACGGGAGGAGGCGTAGCCAGGGGGTGAAAATGGTGCTCCTGCACCCAGGAGATTTTGCCGGGCCCCCTATGCCCGATTGCGACCACACGGCATGGCGGCCGTCATTTTATGTTGTAAAATACCATGAGAGAAGAGGATCCAAAGCCCTCTCACACAATACAAGGACCCTCCTAGTCTGTCAGAAAACCCTATGATAAGAAGGAAGAACCCTTTCGAGGGCCCTCTTAGGCCTAGAATAGGCCATCTCAGGCCTGGCGTGGGCCCTCTCAGGCCTGGCATGGGCTCTTTCAGGCCTGGAATGGGCCCTCTCAGACCTGGCATGGGCTCTATCAGGCCTGGAATGAACCCTCTCAGGCCTGACATGGGCCCTCCTACGCCTGGCATGGGCCCTCTCAGGCCTGACATGGACCCTCCCAGGCCTGGTATGGGCCATCTCAGGCCTGAAATTCGAGCTTTTGAAATTCGATTATTTAGGTATCGCAATTCGTTGGATATAATTTTATAATGACTGCCCCCATCCTCCCTGTGACGCCGCCCGACCGGATGCACCTGTCTCGAGAAATGCTAGCTACGCCCCTGAAGACGTGCTAGGAAAGAAAGTTAAATTTTCTGACTACTTTGCTTGTGTAAAAGCGTTCCCGAGTAGTTAAGCTATTCATCTACCTTCAGACGCTTACCGTGGGTCACAATCTGAACTTGAGTCGCATCTTGTTGGTTATCTCCACTCAAACATAATGCTAAGGTGAGTGCAAAACATAACTTGTTTAAATCAGTATTGCCGCTTTTGTTTCTTGATATGGAGACTTCCTTGATCTTGAGCATGTCTTGTACACGTTAAACTTATTCGAAGCAAGAACATGCCAGAGAAGACAAAAACAAAATGAATGCGAGCTTATATGTCAAATCACTTGCATCACAATTAAAGACTGTATTTATAGCATGGTCTACCGCGCCGGAGAAAAATAAGCTGTTTGATTATTTTAAACTATGTGCTTGTTCTGGGCCTGCCCGCACATTCCCGCTGCTGGAATCCCCGGAATCTCCGTCAGGCCCAAGCGAGCGTCAGCTGTTGGGTTCTGAACGGCATATCCCTTTCCGCGGCACATTTGAAGCAAACGCGCCAAATACACTACTTACAATTTATCACATCCACCCATGGACAAGACCACGCACCCTAATCCAGCAACAACAACAACAACCTATGGGCTGGCAATGAACATATTTATACATTAAGGCTCCAGTTAACTCCGTTATTCGGTATCTCGGGAATCGGTAGACTACATAGTATCAGCTGACCCGATCTTGCCGACTGCTGGCAGGAACTGGCGCGGACAGCTTTCCCGCTTTCCCATTTCCGCACGGAATTCCCGAGAATCCCCGGCGCGGAAAACAGTCCAGAACGCACTTTCCCGGGAAATTCCTGGAATCCCCGCGGGAATCGACGGTCAGAGCCCAGGACGCATCCTATGCCTAGATGAATGTGCACATTTGGCAGACTCGTAATGACTCGCACATTTTTTTAGTCGACTCAAGTCTGACTCAACACCCGAATAACTGACTCAATTTTTGACTCAAGTGTTGTTTCAAACAAGATTAGTCGACTCAACTCTTGACTCAAGAACCGCTTTAAAAAATTGAGTCGACTCGACTCATGACTCATCAAAAAATGTCTGGCTCATGAGTCGATTCATGACTCAACTCTGAGTCATTTACAAGTCGGCCATTTGGCATTTGCATTAATGCTATTTTCAAGTGTTATACCTTCACTTACCATTTACCTACATACCCATACCATTTCCTACCTACCTACCATTTCCCATCCTACATCCAACATCAAATCACAGATCTCAAAAACCTATTCTTAAACTGAAGACATCGTAAAATCCTTACAGAAACGAACCCAATATTGAGCTTTTGTTTGCCATCGCGTCTCCTCGGACGTTGCCAGTGAAAAGTTCGCCGAGTTTTTCTCCGAACGCTGTTGTGTTTTGTCGGCTGTTTTTCAGTCGTCGTTCGGCTGTAACTCGCTCGAGCTATGCACGTGGCACTGCTCTGATTGCCACCGATTCCGCTAGATGGCAGCATTCCGCCGGCCCCCGTCGATTTATGTGGCGACTCCACTTCCGAGGTATGCACCCCTCCTCTACAGCCACGCGCGCTATGTCGAGTATTTCTTTTGTAACCCAGAAATAGCTCGTCCCGCTCGTCCCGCGGTGACAGCCGTACAGTCAGCGTGAGGTACGCCCGTGTTGATCTCAGAGCACCGTACCTCTGTCTCTGCCAGGGGAGAATGGACAGCTTCCTGAACTGCAATGTCCAGCGGGTCGGCAGTATAGTGTCCAGACCAGCACCCGTCAAGAGGACTCAACACTCACAGAGTGAGAAGTAATGGCTGCCTCGCGCCCTCCTGCAGAGAGTACGTGGCCAGCACCAAGCATTGTGTGCTCCCCATTAGACCTCCACAGGGACACCTCAAGTTCGCATACATCCTGAGGCCAAAGTAAATCAAACTTTAGCAGTGCCACGAAGTACGAACTGAATCCCCAGCCAGTGCCGGTATCCACCAGCCTCTGTAGACAACTCTGCCAACCTGACACAGCAGAACGGGCGTCTCACCCGGGACTATATACCAGCTCTCCGCGCTTCTGTTTTAGAGAGCTGGAGCCGTCCCTCGTCAGCCGAACGAACTAATCTCCCCGGCTCTGCACACACAGCGGCTCCGGGGTGGCCGCGGCGGCCGGGACCCTGTTTACAGCGACTGGCCTGCAGTCGGCCTATGCAAACGAGCAGGCGGCGCCGCAGCGCGGCAGCCAGCGGGCCGGTACGCCGAGGCGGAGAGGCGCGGCCGGCGTCTCTTCCTCTGCCAAACGTGCCGTCCACTGGGCCATCGAGGCGTCTCCGGCGCGGCGCGGCGCGAGACGGAGGGGTGGAGGACGCGGCGACCTGGCTTGGCGTGGCTCGGCCTGACTCAGAGGGGACTGGCGTAGACCGGAGAAAGGTGAAAAGAACCGGTACGGAGCGACGTGTGCTGGCTGGCTGTCAGCGCGCTGAACCGTCCTCACCGCTCTGACGGCCGCAGCCGTTATCGCGATGAAGAACAGCTGTACTGCGGTGGCGGCCAACGACGGTTTTTCCTCACCGGGAGTGTCTATATTTGTCTCAATGACATAGTTCGGTCAGACTTTGATAGTGTAATTTCCTCAGGATTTCCGCTCGGAGCCGTGACTGACCGCATGAAGCGTGTAAAGAACTGAGTTTGTTTGATTAGTTTGCTGTTCTTGCATTACTCTTCACGATTAATGACTATTGCAACATCGCCACAGTCGCAGCAATGTGTAGCTTTAACTAGGTGATCTAATAATGTTGGTATGATAGCCTCATGCAGTCATATAAAGCAAGAAGGTATACTTATGATAAAAGGAAAACGTAAACCAACGTAAGTTGAATGAGAACTGCTGTCTCGTGTGTCTCATGTGAAGTCATCATGTCGCGTACAATGTTTATATGCTTTCTTTCTCGGAATGGTGCCAACTATGCTTAATTGCTCGGAATAGAAACATCATATATTGCTCAAAACGTCATCCTCAATTATCACAATGACCATTCATGTTTCGAAAAGCTTTGTGACATTTTTTGTTTAGTGCTTTTCTGCTTTTGAAATATTACGTGCTAAATAACAAGTTATATTGTTGTACGACGTTCTATGTTAGGAATAGTGCACCCAAATAGTGCACTTAAATACTGCACCACTTCGTTTGTTTCAGCAAGCCTTCATTAGTTTCGGGATGTAATTTTGCTGTTGTGTGCTCATACGTAGCGATTCGTGACCACAATAAAGGCGAAATCTGCATGTAAACGAAAGTCGCACTCGAGACAACTACTGAAGAGAGACCAGCCTCTACAGGTCAGATGACGAGCTGTAATGTCGCGATGTCACCGAACGTGTAGCTTGCTTTCATCACAGATACGATGGTGGCAGGCTCATTGGGTCACTACCCAGGTAACAGATACCGTTGTAATAACGTTGTGAAAAATCGAGATGGAATTTTACGTTTTAACAACGTTGCGACAACGTCGTGAATGTTGTAAAGAAAAAGTGGTATAAACGTCGCTGTTAAACGTTACAGCAACGTTTTATCGTTACGATGTCACAACTTTGTTCTAGTATTTTGGGAAGAACAGCTTGCAATGTGATACAATGAGCTAAATTGAGCATATTCACCATCTTATTAAGATTAATGATCGACCACGTAAGTCATGTTAGCTATGCCTGTCAAAAGTAACGTTGTAGCAACGTTGTTCCAACGTTTTGTGAGCGTTGCAAGGTAACGTTGTGACAGCGTTCCTGGGAGTCTACAAAATTACACATCACAACGTTGTGCAGTTGTGTTACAACCTTGTCACAACGTAGCGACAACGTCAAATTGTTAGCTGGGTACTCGGTGTCCAAAGTTGAACCACTTTTCCGTCATTATTTTTTTAGTTTCGTTTTGCTGGCGACTTTTACTTCTCCAAATTGATACAGCAGTCGTGCATACCATTGTGAGTTTGCTACGGCTCTTTATTAGGGTAGGTATTATGATCAGACATACCGATTATTTAAGAACTCTTTTGAGTAAGGAAGATTTCAGTTTTGGTATCGAGTCAATCTGAGTAACGTCAGGTCTAGAATCAAACAATTCGACTCAACTGTGATTAAATTTAGCCTCAGATTTTGGTCTGACTCTCACACTAGACAAGCATCAAGTGCATTAAATACTTAGCGTCCTCGGCTTAATTAAAGTCGAGCACAAATCCGCAAATCGGATGTTGTCGAGGCAGAATACCCAGCAAACCAGCTGCCGACCAGACACTGTCGCCTGCTGGTGATGAAAGCTAGAAGCCGAATACAGAACAGCTTACACAAATGTTTGTTCGCCAGAGCCGTATATACACAAACAAAGGAACCCACGCGCCAATCAACACAGAATGACCAGAAAATAAACACCTACTACAGAAACCAAACACTAGACCTGTCGCGCCGAGCTGACGAGGTACTCTATCGTAACGAGCTCCCAGAGACCGTGCGTGCTTTCAAGGCCGGTATTAGCATACATTTATAGATATGGGACCTAGACTTACCTACTTATTTAGAACAACTTGCGAAATTGAACTTGGTCTTTTAGCTGAGTTTCATGTTTTGTTAATCGTTTTGAACTTGAACGATATTTTGCCAGCATGTCTATGTAGCACGTAATGATATCACATTCATTGAAATGTGGTATTTGAATTAAATGCCAACTTGTAATGTTTATACCTACATTTCATTGCTTCTCAAGCGAGTGCTGCTTTGACTACCAAATTTGATGTAGTTAATGCCTCTGCTGACTTGGTTACGTTGACGACGACTTTCATCGCAGCACCTCTACGGTGGCGATGTTCAATATGACCAGGATTGTAACGTTTATATCATTACAGTACAGAACAATAAGATAGCGAGTATATGAACAACATGCTATATTTACTTTCAAAAGAACGCACACAAATAGTTTTCGCTCACCTGCGACCTTATTTTATTCGCTCACCTCTGACTTGTTCAGACCCTAAGAGAGCTCCGAACACAACTGACAAGACCAGCCGGGATATTTCCGGTGCACGTCTTATATCGATCTCAGCTGCTCTCCCACTCATCTTTCGGAAATTTACTAATTAATCGCATGCCGGTCATGTAGGCCGGGTAAATGGTAGGCTGTGGTGCAGCGTGTTCTATTTTCGTGTAGGTGGACCCGCCCGTGTCGGATGGCCCCCCTGGGAGAGATTCAACCGAGTTAGCGCCACTAACACTCGCCTAACTGCCGGGCACCGAAACAAGATTGCTGTAACAATTCCCTCCTTTGCGAAGCTGTACAAGCGTTCTCTGCAGGACAGTCAAATGTTTTATTCATGATGTCAACAGTGGGTACTGTCGCAAATTAAGTTTGCGATGTCGTGGGATGAAACTATTGCATACAATTCGCTTGTATTTCTCTCCATCTAAAACGAAATGCTAGCAAAAATAAGCGTTATAATATGCTGGTTCATACCTCCTTAAAGGGAGTGTGCCTACTCACATTGGTCATGTGGAGTTGTTGACACTAGTCTGTAGAACATATTTTTTCTGAATTTAGCCATGTACTTCATTTCCCCAGAATCACTTTAGTTGCTGAGATATTCCAAAGTCGCCAAGATAATTCCGGCGGAACAATTATTCGCCAATGAGATTTCGCTACTGGAACTAGAGAGATTTCGCATGGGTTTGTTTATTGTCATTGGTGCGCCATTGTATTGTAGGTAACAACTCCGAACTCTGTTTATAGTGGCAATCGCTTATGTGTTTTGAAACAAAACAAATGCAAAACAGAATATAGGTAAAAATTCAACTAAAAGGGGCTCCAGACGTGAATTTTATCGTAACCTATGATCCACCCAATGGCTTCTTACCGTAATACAAATATATTTGGCCTTTCAAAAGAGTAGGCACACTCCCTTTAAGCACCTGAACAACTGTGCGCTACTATGGACAAACGTTGTTATTGGGAACTCAACATAATTCACTTATTAAAGCTTTGATATGGTTGAGACGTAAGGCAGAACCACCGAAAATGAGGATCATGGCTCAAACCGACAAAGTATGGTAACACGATGATCATGAGTGGTGGTGAAAAACTACGTGTGCCATAAATGGGTTCTACGTCATTTAAAAGCAGTCAAGCAAAGAAAGAAATATTTTTTACCCTAACAGCTCTGAGACAAATGAAACAGTCAATGTAAGGTAAATATAAAGTAAAAGTTTGTGATAAGACAAAGACAGAACACAAATTACAAAGATAGAATAATCGTAAGAAACATTGCATTAAACATGCCAACAACATGATTAAACGTAGGTACTCGCTACTCAGCCTAAGCGATAGAAAATCAGTTTAAGTGTGTTGCGGAACAGCCTACCTCTACCTCTACAGGCAGACTGTTGGCTGTGATGTGTTGCGGTACAGCATACTAGGCACGTAGCCAGGATTTCCTCTGGCAAGGGGAAGGCGCCTCAAAAGGGCCCTTCCCGAGTGTTGAGACCCCCCCCCTCCCACCCCCAAGAAAAAAAAATGATATGAAAGACTATACGGATTTTGGTTACTTTCTTTATTTTGTGATGCCCCTTTATTCTTCAACTTTTGATTAACTGGATTGGACCAGGATCCTCAGGACTCTCAAAGAGGCCCATGAACCAGGCACGTAGCCAGGATTTCGTCCGGGGCGACGCCTCAAAAGGATCTCTACCAGGCACGTAGCCAGGATTTTGCCCGGGGGAGGCCTCGAGAGGGCCCATTCCCGAGCGTTTAAAGCGCCCATTCCCGAGCGTTGTAAGGGTCTTTTCCCGACCGTTGAAAGGGCCCAGTAGAACGAATGAAAAGGACTGCTCCCTCCGAACTAGTGAGGGGTCCATTAGCATGTTAATTGTTCATGGGCTCTTCTGACCCGCCCAGAGGCCCTTTTTGGTCTGGTCAAGGGCCCCTCTGACCTGCACAGGGGCTCTTTGAACTTAGCAGGGGCCCTCTGGTCTGACTAGGGGCCTTCCAGCCTGCTCAGGGGCCCTTTCAACCTGGAAAGGAACTGCGTTGGGTGCTTGTTTTCCCTACCGACATACTCAGGAGCCTCTCCGACCTGTGCCCAGGAGCCTCTTCGACCTGCCCAGAGGCCTTACGACCTTCCCAGGGTCCCTCTGTACTGGCTAGGGGCCCATTCGATGTGTTCAGGGCCCTCTGGCCCGCTCAGGGGCCTTTTGGCTAGTCCAGGGGCCCCTCTGACATGCACAGGGCTCTTTTAAACGTCCAAGGAGCCCTCTGGTCTTTCAGAGAGGGCCCTGGTGGACCTACAGGGCCTTAAAGTGCTCTAAAGTATGTAAAGACCAGGCTTGGAGTGGTCTTTCGACTCATAAACAGCCCATGATACCGCGCTTTGCGCGGTCTCGTCGTCCCTTTCGGCGCGCTGCACGCGCCGAAAAGGGACCAACGGGCCTCCAGGAGGCGGGGGGCGGCCGCCTCCTCCACCCCCCCCCCTCCCCTTTGGCTACGTGCCTGCAGCCTACCTCCACAGGCAGACTGTTGGCTGGGATCAGTTTTTTATTATTTAATTGTATTATTTTTTTATAAATTTAGTCCGAATGTTTTGTATGGATGGGTTTCCAAGGTCAGGACCCGCGCTAAGCAGAGCTTGTTGCGCTGGTCCTGACCTCACCACCCGATCGGCGCAAGTTCTGTTGGCTGGAATAATTTATGAGACCGAAAAGTTTTACGCTTGCCTCGACATATCTGGAACACGGCTCCCCCCGTCCGCTGACGTCACTGCCTTTTGACGTGCGACCGCTGCCACTCGGCCGCAGGCGCACATCCCAGTCAGACGCAGCAATAGTCGGAGCGCCCGGAGCGATCTGCGAACTCGGGCTGCCCCACTACCGGATTAGCTGTCAGAAGACCAGCGCTCTCCCACTGAACTTACAGGCGCCGGATAAAAATGACCTCCACAGGCCAGACGTTTGCTGGGATGTGTTGTGGTACAGCCTACCTCCACAGACAGACTGTTTCGGTTTGGCATGTTGGTTGCGGACAGCGCCTACCTCCTACAGCAGACTGTTTGCTTGGGGATTTGTTTGCCCGGTCCAACAGGCCTACCTCCACTAGGCAGACTGTTTGCTGGGATGTGTTGCGGTACAGCCTACCTCCACAGGCAGACTGTTTGCTGGGATGTGTTGTGGTACAGCCTACCTCCACAGGCAGACTGTTTGCTGGGATGTGTTGCGGTACAGCCTACCTCCACAGGCAGACTGTTGGTTTGGATATGTTGCGGGACGGCCTACCTCCACAGGCAGACTGTTGGTTTGGATGTGTTGCGGTACAGCCTACCTCCACAGACAGACTGTTGGTTTGGATGTGTTGCGGGACAGCCTACCTCCACAGGCAGACTGTTTGCTGGGATGTGTTGCGGTACAGCCTACCTCCACAAGCAGACTGTTGGCTGGCATGTGTTGCGGGACGGTCTACCTCTACAGGCAGACTGTTGACTGGCATGTGCTGTGGGAGTCTACCCAACCACTGGGAACACAATGGTTTGCTGGATTGCGGAGTCTTTTGCTGCGATGATCAAAGACGCTGTCAACGCTGGCAACGTTGCAGATGGACCTTAACTTGTACCCCGGTGGGCCCCTAAGACAGCTTCGCCGTGGTGGTGGAGGGTGCAAAAATGATCCTCCACTAACTCGAAAACTAAAGTGATAGAAAGACGTGGAAAAGAAGTTCGAAAGTTTTCCACAAAGATATTCAAAGTTGCTTTGGATATGTTTTGCTTACGTTAATGTTGAGGTCACCAGAGATTATTAAAGGACAAGCTTTCCAAGTAAAGAACTTTGTTCCAGAAATATCTCGGGAACTATGACAGCTAGGAAAAAACAACAACAGTAGTTATATTGTTGTTGTTTTTAACTCTTTTAACTAACTCTTTTAACTCTTTTAACTAAGTTATTGTCTTAACAAATAAACTCTTCCATATATATGTCTCCTTAAATCCTCTCAAATTCAATGTTAATTGGTGCCCCTAAATTTTGGCACAATTTGATAGTTTAGACCCCAAAGGTCACTTCTGGCCACGATTAAATTTTCTTCCTATTTTGTTTTCCAAACTTCCTAATAGGGAATAGTTGTATTTCATTCTTAGATTTAGATCACACCATTTCTATACCATAACGGTAGCCTAAGAAATGCGGTTAAACAAATCAAAAGACTAGTATTTCCCGTTAATCCTCCCGATGAAAATATGTTAAAATACCATGTTACTTTAGAAAGGGACTTGAGGATTAACTGCATCTTCCTGTAAATTTAACTAGAACAAATATGAGAGCTTTGATCTCAACTTAGCTCATTGTGTATCTTGACCACAGCTCCAAATAATGTTTTTTTTTAATTCATTGAACACTTAAAATCGATGTGCATCTTCAGATTGTGTTGACTCAAAAGGGTCGATGCCTTGTTTTCTAGAGTCTGTGTGTACCTTTTTTCAGCAAGCTTTAAACTTATCAGACAGAATCTCATTCTCCTAATAAAAGTTATTAGAATCACCGCGGGTTATCTTTCTAGTAGAGTTTGATTTTCAATTGGGTCTGCAGTGCAGGAATATTTTTATCTTTTCCCATAATACATGCAGCATTGCACGTCTAAATGGGGAAAGCCAGGCATTAAAATAGCACGTGCAT
>VOPJ01000251.1:0-43998 GCA_014673585.1 Semibalanus balanoides
CTTTACGTATACGGTATAGTTACGTAGTATGTACCTAGGTTGAGAAACCGGTATCAACATCAACACCCTTCGGTCGCTTCCATTTTCCATTCATCAATTGCCATGAAATATGGCATTCGAGCAGTAAAAGAAATGCTACGCTGTACACAATCCAGCAGATGCACAGCTCAAATCGTCAACGATGACAAACTTTCAATCGCCAGTACGAACAAGTCGACAGAAATAGTTCATTTTCCCATCTCTTTGAAGTTCCGTAATGGTTACGGCGAAGGTAGCCAGTTACGGCGACCGGTGCAACATTTCACATTGGGGAAAAATCCGCATGTCTGAGCTCTAGGAAATCCTATAGCATTACGGACGTAACGTACGTAGAGCCGTTACGGATCCGTGTGGGGCGGGCCTAAGTCTGATCCAATATGATAATGTTGACCGCAAAGTGTTCGATAAGTCCAAATCAACAGCAAAACAAACACAGGTGCCTGATATTATTTCTCGATAATAGTATGAAAGTCAACATTCTAGGGTAACGGTTGCAAATTTTGTGAAAATATTTATCTGCCTTATCTGAATGGGCCCGATGGGCATGGGTCTCAATATTATGAATTTGAATGGGTCTGGTCTGGGTCTGGGCTTGGAGTTCATGGGCTTCGGCTGAGCTGGGCTTGGGGTTTGTGCACCCATGATAGTCTCTGCTTGAAAGTTTTCGGCAAAATTGCTTCAGCTTTGCAAGGAAGACGTAAAACTCATATAGGGGAGGGTATCCAATGATTCACGTTGAAAGCGACATTTTTTTTTTAGCTATTGCTAAGTTTGTCAGGGGGCGTTCCCCCTCCAGTCAATGGCGGGTTAATATGCTATAGTGTTCCGGAGATAGTGATAACGCTGTCCCATGATGGACACATTGTATTCTCTCAGCACTAATTAATAGATGACGAATCTGCTAATTAAGTTTCCGACTGATGGCGTCCAAGCGGGCGTCACAGGACGTGATTTCGAAGTTGACATTTCACTCCGCAGCAATTTACTTGAGTCCTGTTGGTACAATTCATATAAATAGTTAGATTAACAAAATATTAGCCCGACTAGCGATTTACCGTACAGTGTAGTGCAAATGTTCTGTCCACTTCATCGACATCACCTCTGTGTCTGTCTCTGTCTGTCGGTGTTGCAAGCAGTGAAATCCAATGCAATTACTATGGCCCTCGCCCCTGGTATCAGGGGCGAGGACATAAATAGTTTCATTATATTTCACTGCATGCAGCCCCCACAGACAGCACCGATGGACAATGTTAACATTTAATTAAACGGGTGCTCTTGAGCAATAAAGGTCACTAGTGTGACCCGTCACCAGTGTGACCTGTCATCGTGTGACCTGGTTACATGTGACTGCTACCACTGTGACTGTCATCGGTGTGACCTGTCACCTGTACCTGTCACACTGTGACCCATCACCAACTGTGACCTGTCACCACTGTGACCCGTCACCAATGTGGCCTGTCACCAATGTGGCCTGTCACCAATGTGACCTGTCACCAATGTGGCCTGTCACCAATGTGACCTGTCACCAGTCTGATCCGTCACTCAAACACGCCTCTCTGGCAGCCATTGACGTAAGTCAACGGCTCAGAAGTCATTATGTGTCTATTTCGCTGTGTCTGTCTCGTGTTCCAAGCTGACTGCAACAGCATGCCGCTGACTCTGCTCAGCAGCCGTCAGCAGCTGCTGACCAGCATCAGCCATCAGCTGCTGACTGACTGGCGGTGCTGCTGGGTGCCGTGGTTGAGGCTGCCGTGTCACGCGCGCTGGCTGCTGAGCGCGCCGCTGAGCGCAGCGCCTGCAGCAGCAGTGCGGTGCTGACGCTGAAGGAGCTGGGACAGCTGCAGCTGCAGCTGGACGAGCCCGGCTGGGACGTGGCAGCGCTGAAGGCGACGCTGAGGGACCGCAGCGCCTCGCCCTCAAGCCCGGAGCCGGAGCCGGAGCCGGAGCCGGAGCCGGAGCCGGAGCCGGAGCCGGAGCCGGAGCCGCAGCCGGAGCCGGAGCCGGACGGTGAGAAGTATCCGGCGCCGCTGTCCGCGGGTTTGGCGACGTACTGCAGGAGCCGGCGGTGCTCGCCTGTGCCCACTCCTGTGGCAACAGCTGCGTGACCAGGGCGAGGGCAGCGTCTACTGGTTCACCGGGATGCCGGTGTCGGTGCTCTGTGACTTTAGCCACGACGGTGGTGGCTGGACGCTGCTGCTGACGGCCATCTCTAAACATGGCTGGGACCTCCTCAGCGTGCTACACCGCAACGAGCGCTCTCCGTCGCTGACCGGCAACTACTCGATCCTGGGGCACGCCGACGTCATCCGTAATTACCTGGGGAACGGCGGCCCGTTCACATACAGGACCGAGACGCAGACACAGACTGGCCGTCGACGCTGGGGTGGTGTCTGGTTTGCTCCTGATCACTACAGCTTCGTGGGTGTGACGGGAACGCAGTCACGGACGTCCTCCTTGTCATGCAGTCTGACATGGAGGACGTCCGCTGGGCCTACAACGACAAAGACATTGAGAAAAGTCACGCGGGTGCCTTGGCTGAGAGGAAGAAGCGAAACTGTGCTGATGCTGACCACAAGTGACGCGGCAGGACAACACGCACTGGTGGCGCACCCTGGTGGCGGGCGAAATGCTCGTCTCGGATGACTGGCAACACGCGCCGGGGATAGAAGCGTGCGCTTAGCACTCCGGTACGCTCCTGTACTGCTCCTGTACTGCAGATGCGGGAAGAGGTCGAGCAGACCGCACCTCTGACGAGCCTGACCTCACTCACGGCGGCATGGTCGGATAAATGGAGGGAGTTTTTATATTGAAACAGTCCCAAAGGAATGTTACTTGTGCTTATTTTGGGTACTGGTAAACTTCACTGATAAGAATCCGTTTCAGCAATAGCTGATACATTTTTTCAGGAGGGGGGGGGGGGTTGAGGCACCAAGTGGTCTGATCGACGCCCTGAATTATTATAAGGGCGCCAAAGTGGTCTGAGGGGCGCCCTGTAATCAGAATAGGCACGCTGAGTGCTCACAGGCGGTCCATCACCGGGCGGCTGGCGGCGATCGGTGACGGACAGCCCACGAGGCGCCCTTCTAGTGTTCTGGCGGGGGAGGGTTGCGGCCCCTGCGACCACCCCCTGGAGCCCCCTGGTTGTCAGGGATTATCGTGCTGTTTGATATAACTACTGTTCTCTGGCATTCTTGTGTTAAAAGGTAAAGCTATGCACTCGCTTTTTTAAACTGAAATATATAAAGCAGAATGAGTTACGGAATTATATTTTATTTTCCAATATAAATTCATAGACACTTATATCGGTTGACTGCACAGGAGCCTACAGTGCAATTTAACCTCAGTGACTCGTACCGAGTACTGATCAAGTCGCACCACAAGTTTCGCCCCTACAGCATACCACCAAGGGTACGGCAGCCATCGATCGCTCGCAGCTTGACAACATACTCAATTATTTAACAATATGCACCGTTGCATGACGTTTACTAGCCCACGCGATGTACTCAAGGTCGGCAATAATTGTCAGGTCTTGTCAGGTCATATACGTATTATTCTAAAATGCTGGTTAAATAGAATACTTATGCTCGTTCACGAAGTTGTTCGTACAGCATCTAAATATAACGTACTCAGATCGTTACCTGTATAAACAGTATCCACATGCAGGTGTTTGTTGATGGTTAGTTTTACTGCGGGACAGTGTCAGTGTGTATGTTGACAGCATCCACGGGTGTTCATTGAATGCTAGTTTTACTGCGCGACTGTTCCAGTATATTGTCGCGGGAGCGCACTTGCCAATTTGGTTGTCCTCAGCCTGGTCTTGTATCGTCTGGTCACCACCAGCCGTGCACGGTTCAGATCCGTCCCCAGCTCCCGGCTCCGTCCGTCTGCCGCGCCCCGGCCTACCGCCGGTGGCGGGTCACGTGACCCAGCGCCGGGTCAGACGCCACGGGCGGCGCCAGGGTGCCGTAGCTGGGCGGCGCCCGGCTGCCACCGCCAGTAACAGAAGGTATTACGTGGGCAGCGGTCAGTCGGTGTCTGAAGCTCGTGCGCCGCGCAGCCGGCTCCGGTACCTGATAAACACGTGATGTACTACTGAAGCGCGTAATACAAATAGACTAGAAATCTCACCGAAAGACGTTTTAACAACAGCTATGTCATGCTTCACATTAATATTTCTGCTTCTTGAGCTATGATTAACTTTTGTCTTCGGATTTTGTTCTTGTGATCTCGCTTTGCAGGGAGGAGATTTACGTTAATATAATTATTAAAAATCAAGATGGCATACATGAAGAATTGGTGGGTGACAGACTATGCGGACGACATATTATCATACTTCCTATGGAAAGAGAAGACTGCAATATCGTTCCGCGGCCGCTCTCCCCAGCTGGGCGAGCGGCGGCGTCTGGTGGACATGCTGCGTCTGATCGGCGAGCGGCTCCACCTCGGCAACACGTCCGTCCATCTGGCCGTGCGGCTGCTGGACCTCTTCATGGACAACCACCGGGTGGAGGTGGCGCACCTCAGTCTAGTGGCGCTGGGCTGCCTGCTGCTGGCCACCAAGTTCGAGGACCGTGACCTAAACGTGCCGCACGTGCCGGAGCTGCACCGGCTGGTGCCGCACTGGTACCCGCTGCGGGACTACCGCGCCGTCGAGGCCATACTGCTCGAGTTCTTCGGCTGGAACCTGTCTCTGGTGACGGTGGCGCACTTTGTCGAGTTCCTGGCGACGCGCGTGCTGGGCCGCGGAGACCTGGTGCGCGGCGCCGAGCTGGGCGGCACCGTCAGCGCGCTGACCCCACCGCCGGACCGCCGGCCGTCCGTCGGGCCGCCGCCACCGACCGCCGGCGCCGCGCAGCTACGAGGCGCCCTCCTGGACCAGCTGCAGTACTTCATGGACCTGGCGCTGCAGGACGAGCAGTTCGTGCTCGGCTTCCCGCCGTCGGTGGTGGCGTGCGCCTGCGTGCTGGCCGCCCGCAGCCGGCTGGGCGTGTGGCCCGCCTGGTCTGCCGAGCTCAGCCGGCTCACTGGCTACTCGGACGCCAGCCTGCTCACCTGTGTACACGCCCTGCTCAGGGCCATGTTCGCCGACGAGGAGGAGGCCTAAGTGGAGGCCGACGAGGAGGAGGCCTAAGCGGAGGCTGACGAGGGGGAGGCCTAAGCGGAGGGTGACGAGGAGGAGCCCTAAGCGGAGGGTGACGAGGAGGAGGCCTAAGCGGAGGGTGACGAGGAGGAGGCCTAAGCGGAGGCTGACGAGGGGGAGGCCTAAGCGGAGGCTGACGAGGAGGAGGCCTAAGCGGAGTCTGACGACCGAAGTCGTCTGAGTGACAAGGAGATCCACGTCGACTGCTACGCGGTTTGCATGTTTGTATTGGTTGTTATCTCCGTTATATATGAATAGAAGATGTATATTTTGTAATGATGTTGAATATATTGGCGGCTTAGGGTATTATCTCGATATTGTCTATCTAGTGTCATATTTCAATCAAGTCCGTCACATATGACACCATACGAGTATATTTGCGGAATTTCCACGATAAATCCATGTATATTATCAAAACGAAACAAACGTGGGCAGCATGTATACCACATGACAAATCTGATGATAAACTTCCATTTATTCCTTTATACAAGATTCTTTTATATCTGATGATAAACTTCTTATTATTCCTTTATTCAGTAGCATTATCGCAATCTTGCAAACAATGCAAAGGCAGCAGATGTTTCGAGTTGTCCAACTTAGAATGTTAAACTCATAGACTGTCTTTGATTCCGCTTCATGTTCAGTGTGGCTCTTCTTTGCTATGTCTCTCGTGATAGTTCACAACATCCAAGATGGAGATCACCAACCATATGGATGCTCGTTCATCCGTAAGACATCGGAAAACACCAGACGTTGACAGTAGTGTATTTTGATTGCTCAACACAGATCAATAAACGCTTGCCTACATGCACAGCACCCACAACTGGCAGCACCCCCAGACTGGCGACATGTGCTTCAGACTGCAGGGTCATGTTCTACGCTTGAGGAGAGTCACCTTGTCTTAAACTCTATAATTAAATCTACAAATGCTTGCTCATTTCACGCGTATTGACTACTCAACCTATACCAGCTTTGCTATATATAGCTGTACATCACCGTATAAAAAATGACTGCTACTTTGTTGGACTTTTGGAATTGCCGGATAGTTCTTGCCGTTGACAAGCTTTCGATGTCTTGGTCCTTCTTGCTTGCTTTAGTGGAAAACTCGCAATTCTTACGTTAAGATATAATACTATGCATGAGTCATGGTGACAATGTTATGCATTGAGAAGAATTAGCCTGTTTTATATTTTGCATGATAATAAAGTTAAGATGCAAGGCTTATGAATGAAACTGCGGTGTTCGAAAAATTCCGTCTTTAAAGGGAATGTTTCACTTCTCTGAAAGTTGTCCAATGTACGCTGCTTGTGGTGCAAAATATTAGAATTGCTGCGAACCACGATTTTGACATTTGTTTCTCACAAACAGTGCTCACATTTCATGAAAAAATAAGTTTAGTATTTGGGCTGATGACGTTCATAATGAAGGAATTTTTGGAAATATAAAAAATCACGCTGCAATATGTATGACTAGTGTTTGGGCTAATGTAAATCCAAAATGTAAACAAGTCTACTTTCATCAACATTTTGATAAAAAAGGATTGACGGACATCGGCTTTAAGAGGCTACCCTAATAACACAGAGCCTTTTTTTTGCAGGATGTTCAAACCAAACTCAAATTTACTTCGATTAGACCTCTGTGGGTGTTTTAATTCTACAATAACTTTAATTTCAATTGAATTCCAACAACTTGGCCATCTCAACTCAAATCTTATGTTAATGTGAAACATTCCCTTTAACCTTTGGACCATGGTGTTGAATAAAGATTCGTGAAAAAAGTGTATATATATATTTTGTTTTTATTTGTATACTGAATAAAATAAAAATTAGACGTTCAGATCAGCACATGAAATTCCTTTTTTATTAAGGGGGCAACCACGCATGCTCTTATAAGTCTTAACTCTTAGGTGTCCTGAAGTTTTGAAAAAGCAGAATTGAAAAAGCTGTGCCGTGGTAATTAATAAGCTCTACCTATTCAGGTAACAAATGCTTAATAAACAATGTCGAAGGAATTGTTCTGTAGAATTGACTGAAGATAAAAATCCCTTTTGAAATCGTTTTAGCGCATGATGCAGCCATCACAATTAACAACGATTTCCTACGGCCAGTTAGTTGAAAAGGAACCAATATCTGCCCCAAATTGATCGCCGTTACTAACGAGCAGCTCCTGAATGAATTTCCTCCCCGACTGAAGCACAGCCGAACGCTCCTCTAAAAACACGCAGACAGAACGCATCCCTCGGCCGGACAAAGTGACCGTAATTCCCCGGCGTACGACCCGGCCGTCCGCGTGGTCTGAGAGGCGCCCAGCCAAGCATGATAAATAAGTCTGTTTTCTGAGGGTTTTACTGAACTCCGGCAGTCTTTACCGTGCTTCTCTGGGCTCCAGCAGCTCGCCATACGCGGCCCGTACGCTTCCTCCTGCGACAGAAAGGTTATAAATTGAGGAGCGCAGGTCAATAGACGTCGGCGGTCGGCTATGGTTGGAATGTGGTACCGGAAACGGCGGTGTTCCGGTGGCCGGCGACTAATGCCTGCCGTGCAGCTGGAGCCGGCTGCAGAGTGGGCTGACCACGCTGCCAGCCGCGGCCTGCTGAAGTGTAGCCAGGTCGGTCAAAACAAGCTGCAGTTCGAGGAATAAGTCCTAGAGAATCAGGCAAATTACGCATAAAAATATATTCAAATGGTTTCTTTGAGCAACGCAAAATTATTTAAGAACTTTCTCAGCAATACTTACTTTCACAAATTTGTGTGAACAAAAACAGAACGCATCAATTTGCGATCGATTTCAATTGGTCTTAGGAAGAATGGATAGCCTTGATGCCTCACGTTGCATACTCCAGTTGGTTAAGGCACAGCCGCCGTTAACCCTCGCCCTTGTGGGGGTCATTTTGACCCCCCTTATATTTATCCGGAATAGCGGGAAAACGGTGGCGCGCAGCGCCACCAAATTTTGCAAAGCTGATTGAACATTAATTGCCCACACTTTGTAAAAAATTTGCTTGCAGGTCATTTCTGGTCAGGTCACCAGGTCACGTTAAGTGACCCTGCTTTCCAAAATGTTTGTGACCGTGCCAAAGCCATAGTGTTTGTCTGAAAGATTTAAAACTTACAGGATTTTATAAAATAATAAGTACCTACAATCAGTTTATCTCGGATTTTTTTTTGCATCGGTGACCTAAGGTCAGGTCAATTTCCTGACCTCCCGATTATACGTGAACGGGAAAATAAACAAATGCTTCCTATTTCGAAAATATGCATTGGATCAGGCCGATTTGTTTCATTATCATGTTATTTTAGCTCATTCTGGATGACCAAGGTGCAATTGCTGGTCAGAGATCTTTACAAGGTCATCTGAAATCATTTGAGGTAATCAACAATGATTTGCTTATAACTATTAATAGAGTAAAGATAAAAACAAGCAGATGACACCATTGTGTTCTTCTCGTCTGACCGCGTCGCCCCATTTGCAACATGACCTATCTGGGTCACCAAATGACCTTGGCCTGAGGTCAAATTTTGAATTTGACCTTTTCAGGTCATCATGTATACCTTTCAAAGTGTCTTGATGATAAAACACTTTGGTGTTATAGTAAATTCTCTATCGTTTTTAGATAAGAAGCTATTAAAAAAATACCCAAAACTGCATTTTTGAATTGCGATTTGTGATGACCTTGGAGCATAAACTATGAAATCTGAGCTCAATTTTGAGAACACCACATGGACGGAAATGGTATTTGAGTTTTCGATTTTTTTCCTAGCTGTTCATTGAACCATGATATATATATATATATATTATATATATATTATATATATATATATATATATATATATATATATTTATAATATATATATATATATATATATAAATATATATATATATATATTATTACTATATATATATATATATATCGCGTATTTTATCCATTGTAGTTTTGAGTAAGGGGGTATTTTGACCCCTACCATGGCGAAGTGTCTCAATGGCTCACCCGGTGGCGCGGGTTAATTGAAAATGAAAAATCCTTCCAATTACAGTTGAATATATTCTGCTCTGTTCGGAGATCAATTGTTAAAGGGACTGTCCCACCTTAAAAAAAATGTTGTCAATGTACGTTGTTTGTGGTGGCAAAATGATTGAAGTGAATGCTTGCTGAACACGATTTAATGACATTTGTTTCTCACGAAGAGTGCTCAATTTCATAAAAAACACCAGTTTTTATATTTTGGGCTGATGACGTCATATAAAGGAATTTTGGGAAAAAGAAAACCTTATTCGCGTTAAAGTAGGACTACTGTATGGCAATGTATTGGCCAAAGGGTTAAAACAAGTCAACTGTAATTTCAACATTAAGCAAAGAGAGACTTACGACATCGGGCCTCACGGCCACCATTCAAATACATTGGGGGCTGGCGATGTTACAGATTGAAAATTCCAAACTTTCTAATTTCTCTGTGATTCGGACCTCAGTGGTTGTTTTAACTTATACCATACATAATTGCAATCCCAAGCACGCAAAATGGCTATCTCAACTCAAATATTATGTTAAAGTGGGACAGTCCCTTTAACTACATCCGAATCTTATTCATATTTTGTTTTATGGCAAAACTATTGAATAAGTGAAAGGCAGTCATTTTTATCACGACTGGTGCACCCGGCATTCAGATTAATGATTATGTCATAAATTGCTCTGCCTATTTTCAATTTCAGAGATCACTTATCAACATTTGTAAGGTGCGGTAATTCAATGGAAGCGGTATACCTTAAAGGGAATGTTTCACATTAACATAAGATTTGAGTTGAGATGGCCAAGTTGTTGGAATTCCATTGAAATTAAGTATTGTAGAAGTTAAAACACCCACAGAGGGTCTAATCGAAAGTAAATTTGAGTCTTGGTTTTACATCTGCAAAAAAAGGTCCTAGGTATTAGGGTCCCTCTTAAAGCCGATGTCGTCATCCCTTTATTTATCAAAATGTTGATGAAAGTAGACTTTTTTACATTGGCTATACATTAGCCATGCACTAGCATACATATTGCAGCGTGAAGGTTTTTTTCTATTTCCAAAAATTTCCTTCATATGAATCAGCCCAAATACTAAAACTAGTTTTTCATTGAAAATTGAGCACTGGTTTGGAAAACAAATGTCAGAAATCGTGTTCCGCAGCCAATTATCTATTTTGCACCATAAGCGGTGTACATTGGACAACTTTCAGAGAAGTGAAACATTCCCTTTAAAGAGAAGATAATTCGCAGTTCTCTTATACTTTTAAAGCATCTGCCGATTAATGGGCAGAAGCCATCCCATTCTACTGCCGTAAGGCTTCGGCTACGATCAAAGTCCGACATATAAAGCAACTTAGACTTTCTTAAACGAGTTGACGCTTCAGATAATTGAACGGACAGGATGTTGTCGTTTTTCTCAACAAGGAAACACCTGACATTATTTGAAGACAAGAAGATAATAAGCTGACGAACATTTATAAAATTAACTCACTCGTAAGACGTATCATCTACAATCAAGTCATTCTTCCTCAACACTGAACTATCTCAACACTATTATAAAGATAAATACATCTCCAATACGCACTTATTGCTATGTTCTACGTCCTGATTGTGTAATATTGTATCTTCAGATATGTGTCATGGGTACGATTTTAGGTTTGCTGTGCTACTGATTCGCTACACTTGTAAGTTGCACACCAGTAAGCTTGCACAGGCTTATCACAGAGCAATTAAGCTCCTAACAGGTGTACCGTACGATTCAAACGGCAGCGAGTTCGACAAAGTTCTCATAACCAATAGCATGACTACATTGCAAAAGTTTGCAATGTAGTCAAATCCTGGAACAGCCAGTTCTGGCTGATCCAGGATTTGTAAATGTTTGGTGAATTTAACGTTGACAAGTGAGCTTCGTGCTAGTCATCAATATAATCCTGTTGAATAAAACTGACGTACGCTTGAAAAATTTGTTCTTAAGGTCAGATGTTTTTGAATTATCAAGGCATAATTTGGGGAACTAATTTTTAAATGCCATTCGTTTTTTTAGACTGGCTTCAGTTTTTGCGATATTCCAAAAACGTTTTTAGTAATTTTCTGTCGTGTCCTATTTTAAGAGTATGAGTATCTAGGCATTTCGAGTCAAATGCATTTTTACCAAACTGGGTCAACTGGGAAATTTGACCTCAGGTCAAGGTCAATTGGTAACCCAAGTACGTCTTGTTGCATAATGAGAGACGTGTTCTGACGAGACAAACACATTGATATGCCATTTTCACACTGCTCTATCTTCATTTTGTCGAGAGTAATTGACAAGCAAGTGTTGGTGGTCACTAAATTGACCCTAATTTTAGGTCACCAATATCCGAACTCCGAGACAATCAAATTTTAGGTATTTTTGACCTTATCACTATCATGACCTTATGACATCCTGCAAGTTTGAAACTCATCACTCCAAAACTGTGGCTGAATACGACTGCAATCTTTTTGGAGGTGAAGTCATTACGTGACCTGGTCTGGTGACCTGATTTGAGATGACCCGAGACGAGTTTTTTACATATAAAGTGGCTAGTTTGTTTTCGAGCAGGTACAGCAAAAAACGGCGGGACTGCGCCAATCCGTTTTTCTGCTATCCTCGAAAAACGGAGGGATGGGCGGATTCCCTCCCCTCGGCGCGAGTTAAAGCAGCAAAGAAAGCTAACCTGTTTTTGCATGAGTCAACAGGGAATTAGCATTCAAATTTGACATTTTACACTCTAAGTCAGAGTCGCGACTGAGAGACCAATGGTGCATCGATTGCCTCAACCCAATGCCATGGCAACGAAAAGTATTTTTTCTTCGGAGTAAACCACTGCACAGATGCACACGTTACTGTTTATGACTTTCACTTTCAGCCATTCAGATCCGTGTTCGTAATCGGTGCCATCAATGCTAATGAGTAATGAATCATGTTTCCATGCATGTTCAAATGCATCACGCAGCATTTGTAGTCACAAGTGCTGAAGAGCAGCACAAAACTGTAAGTCAATAACATCAGACCATAACCATTGTGCGGTTTTCCTACGGCGTATGCATGGTGCACCAAAATCAGCATCGGAATAAGTTATCGATAATCCCTAGCTACACAGACAGTTCGAATGTATTCTGTTTTCTCCCATCAGCTTGTTTACTTTCATCAAACAACCGCGTGTCTTATTTCCTATCAGTTTGTGGAGACCACTCCGTCGCACTTGTCAAACTGACCTGCTAAAATCCCGAAATGAATACTAGCAACCAATCAGGCGCAGCTCTCCCCTTTCTACCCGCCTAACCCTGTCACGTGCCGGAGCAACTCCCTCCTCCCTACACGCTCACCGTGTGCTTCCCTACACGCACACCGTCTGCTTCCCTACACGCCCACTCTGTGCTTCCCTACACGCCCACTCTGTGCTTCCCTACACGCTCACCGTCTGCTTGCCCATCACCTGTCCCGCCAGGAGCAGCACCCCTGTGTCCTTCTCATCGGTGATGTAGTAGAGATAGAGCAGCCAGTAGAGCGCGTTCAGCACCCCGAACAGCAGCGGGAACAGCAGCCGGGCGTAGATGTCCACCACCGAGAAGCGGTCCTGCTTGTCCGTCTCCGTCAGCCGCTCCAGCTTGGAGATGACGTACTCGAAGCTGCACTTGGCCTTGCGCTTGCCGAACAGGGTGGGCAGGAGCGCGTCGGTGGTGGGCTCGGTCACGGAGCGAGGCGCTTCGCCGGAGAACTCGGCGAACTCCATCTGGGCGGCGGCCATGTCGTCCGCCTCGGACTCAGCGGCTGACAACGAGGTCTGGTCGGCCGGCTNCCCTGATAGTAGAGGGGATAAGGGTAATGGTGGGGCTGGAGTCACTGTCGTGGCTGGGTACTAAAATCAGTCAGTTGACAGTATATTTTATTGGAGAGGGAAAAATGTGTTATGACATCATTGTATCTCACTCAGAGGGCCCCTGGGCAGGTCAGATGGGCCCCTAGCCTGTACGGAGGGCCGCCAAGCAAGTCAAAGGGCCCCTGAGGATGTTGACAGGGCAACAAAGCAGCCAGCACAGTCCTTGCCAGGTCAGAGGGGTTCTTTAGAAGGCTGGAGGGTGCTTGGACAGACACCAAAAGGCCCATGAGAAGTCCAAAGGGCCCCTGTGCAGGTCAGAGTGGCCCCTAACCAGACCAAAAGGGCCCCCTGGGTGAGTCAGAAGGGCTCTTGACCATGCCAAATGGGCTCCTAGCCAGCACGGAGGGGCCCACTGCCCAATGGGTCCTTTCAATGTTCTGGAAGGGGCCCTTTCAGTGCTAGTGAAGAGAGACTTTTCAACACTAGGGAAGGAGGCCCTTTCGATGTGCTCCCCCTGGCGAAATCCTGGCTATGTTCCTGCACCATGCCATGCTTGCATGCTTATGCTGTGCCACGTTCCTGCTGCTGTTCGCATTATTCACTTATCTTTTTTCCCTCAGTTGCAGTGCAGACATGGACTCTGTGAGAGTGGCCGTCAGGGTACGGCCCTTCAATCAAAGGTATGTAAGGAGTCAGTGGAAGATTGTGCATTATTTCCCGTTTTGTCTCTCACTGCTGCGCATTCAATGCAGGGCACTAAAACATTATTTAATGGATTGCCAATGAATTATCTGAAACGTCTATGACCACACATTATTTTGTATCTTTGTATCTTTATTTTATCACCAAACAGGCGGTGCCCAATGCCAGGGGAAGTCATGCAGTTAAAACATTCTCGCACCCTAAACACACAATAAATACTCACATAACGCATATCACAGATTACTTGCGACCTTGAGCTTTCAGCAGCCTTTGTGACGGGTGTCTTGAGGATTAGGTTAAGGTTTTGAGTGTTCAACTGTAGCGTAGCTCAGGCAGGGTAATTCAAAGAAGTGGACAATGTACATCATTATCGCGTATGTGTTTTGTGTCGTCAATTGTGTGACTGTGATATTTCTTGCTACCGTATTTGCACGTTTGTTTTGTTGCGATACCATGTTTACATCGTGTTTCACACACAAATTGCAAAAAACAGAATTTTTTAGTCTTGATGATAGGTATCTCGATTTGAAAGTGGGCTATTCGACTCGAAGCAATATGACGACTACATTGTATTGTGGTAGCTTATTTTCTATTGTTACAAGCGAGAGGGCTCGCTCGTTCTTCCGTGGTATATGGGAAAAATCTGAATATGAGCGGCCCAATCCGACCCGACCCGATCCGTGGCGACGCTTTTGAGCTCATATCCCTGCCACTGCTTCGTCACGATTGACAAAGTGTCTTCTTTGCTCGAGAGCCCCATTCCAAACGTACCCTGTTGAGGCCATGCCAAACTATCTGCGGCCGCGGTTGACCTTAGCCACTTGCACGCGTGCCGTTGCTGGTGGAAGCGGTTGTTGAGTTTTGGAAAAGCGTTATTCTCACAAATAACTCCGCAACGGCTGGGCAGATTGTGTTGCAAATCTCTGTGATCGCGTGTGAAATGGACGGACCTAACCTTTCCCAGTCTCCTCGCGACTTTCCCGCAACTTAGGAGGTGTGGTGACTGACACGTGGACCGTTACGAGTTGCACAATGACACATTCCTATTTTATATCTCAAGAACGTTCTAGAGCTGCTTGTGGTTCAATCCTTGGGTCTTGGTTAGGGACCTCAACAGTCACCACTTTCTCCACCAACTTCAGGACCGCTGTGGGTTGCCTCTGCACCGTGCCACGGCCGCCTACTGGTATAAGTTAAACGGCGAACACTTTATATTAAAAGTGTGACGGACCATCCAGGGCTAAGCCGAGGTTTTCTAGACAGATCGTCATCCGCGGGGGGGGGGCAGTCTCTTAATAAAATATCCGTCGAATACGCGCGAAACCTCAATAATCGAATTTCACAAGTTCCTGGTCGGTAAATAAATGGTTCTTGCTTATAATTAAAACCATTTCTAGTCTTCAATGAGGCCTGAGAGGACCCATTCCAGAATTTCATTCCTGAAAGGACCCTCGAAAGGATTCTCCCTTCATGGTCCTTGTATTGTTTGAGAGGGCTTTGGATCTTCTTTTCTCATGGTATTTTACATCATAAAATGACGGCCGTCAGACCATTTGGTTGCAGCCGGGCATAGAGGGCACGGCAAAATCTCCCGGGTGCAGAAGCACCATTTTCACACCCTGGCTTTGCCTCTGCCTATCCAATGGGCTGGCGCCTCTTAAAGCCATTTCCTTATGATCTGAACTATGATTCTCGGTATCTCCACTAGACCTGTACTATTGGTTCCAAAATAAGCGTCCCGCTGGGTTGACCGGCACAGCAGTTTAACCCGCGCACTGCAGGTGGTTCGCGCCGAACACGAACTGCAGGGGGGGGGTTGATTTCCGCCCCCCGTGAGATCTCCAAAACTAACGAAAGTAGCGACAAGCGGAAACGGCATTAGATAGCTATAGCACCAAGCCTACGGAAAGTATTTCAGTATTTTTTTGGGATGCGGTCAACAATTGAGGTCACCAGTGGTCACCAATAGTCAGATTGTTTCCGGATTAGGAACTCTTTTAGGACTCTTTTCAGAAAACCCCCCGATTATCTCGGAAACTATGATAGCTAGGAGCCAAACGATTTGAGAGACCATCCGATAGCTATTTGAAATTTGCAATCGCACCCAGGTTCCTCAAAATGTGAGCCTCAGCTCAATAAGTATAAGGCTCCAGAGGTCATAAAGATAAAAATACTGTTTTTAGCCAAACAGTTTTTCGTGAATAGCAGGTCACCTAACAGAAAGATAGGGAAAGACATTTGACGTCGCCATCGGGTTTGTCCATTGAGAGTGCTGCCTTTGAAACATATATACGGTGACCTTGTAAGGTCACTTCAAATTTACTCACACGGTCAAGGTCATTTTGTGACAGGTAGGTCATGTTGCATATGGGGCAACGCGGCCAGCAGACGAAACATTGGGTCCACAATCGTCTCTATCTTTTATATCAAGCAGTTATTAAGCAAATCATCCTGCGATGACCTCAGTGACCCTCTAGATACGACTTCATGTATAAATCACTAAGCACAATTGCACCTTGCACATTTAGAATGCGCTAAAAAAGCATGTTCTGAAAGAATTAAGCCTGATCCAATGCATATTTTCTGAAAGGGAAGCATTTGTTTAATTTCCCATTCACTTATAATGGGGAGGTCAGGACAGACTGACCTTTGGTAAACCGTTACGAAAAATCCAAGATAACAATTGTAGGTACTGATATTCCTTATGAATCCCTGCAAGTTTCAAGAACGTCGAAAAAGACTGTGGCTTTGGCACGAACGCAAAATTTGAAGGTGAGGTCACTGACATGGACTTGTGACGACCCTGAGATGAACCTCAAGTCAAAAACTTTCCAAGTGTGGGTTAATTGATGCCCAAACAGGTGTAGTCGAAATTTGGCGGCGCTGCGCGCCGCCGTTTTCGCTACTCTGAAAACCTGAGGGGGGGGGGGGGGGGGGAAATCAAACCCCCCTGCAGTGCGCCGGGTTTAATGGGGTATACGCATTGGGAAAATATGAGGCAAAGAGAATAAGAGCCACTCATTTGGGCACCATCTACATACCAACCACATACTTTTACCACGCGCGGTATATCCTTTAATCTGCGATGCCGCCAACCCAGGGGACGCTATTTTTGGAGCCATAGTAAATGGTAAATCTACGGCTGGCCTCTCCCGTTTGGCGTCCACATCCTCGGTTCGATTCGGTCCATTCCGCCATACACCTACTTTGTCGCGCGCCCTAAGAACACTTCATCCATATTAACTCCCCATTTCGGCTTTGTGGGGGCAGGGGGGGGGCAATGCCCCTGAGGGATTTTTGCAATGGATAAAAAACGAACAGCGCTTTCAACGCGAAACTTCACGTGCCTTCTTCTACATCAATTTTACGTATTCTGTGCAAAAATAAAAATATCGAAACGAATCGAGTTATATCAAATTAAGTGACGCCACTACCAACCAGTTTGCCGCAAATATCAACTAAACTTTACCAGGCCGTACAAAGACCATTTATAAAACAAAATAACGTGAAAAGATACAAAATGCTGGAGGCTTTAAAATGGCTATCTCGGATTTGTTAAAAATTTGATTTTTACCCCCAAATTGTCTAAAAAAATTGTTTGGGGAAAATGCCCTCAAAACCAACATTTTTTGGGGAAAATGCCCTCTTAACAAACGTTTTCAATATTGTAGGAAACGGAATACTTGTATGAGAACCACACATGGACGATACCCTAACCAAATTTCAAATCAATATCTTAATATTTGACTGACTGAGAAGTATGTGAACCTTTTGACGCATTTTTTAAAGTGCGTTTTATTTTTTGCTTTCTTTGACCAGATACAGACAAATGATTGCTTCCACTGTATTTCTGAGACAAAACTTGTTTAGAAACATGCCTTGTTTATTTCGATTTACCAATGCCAAATTTTGACCTTATATGACCTGACCTTGACCTTATATGGGGCCAGACGTGCGAATGGCTGCCACCATAGAAACCGCGGGGCAAAATAAACCATAAATAATGTGTCGCATGACCTCTTGCCAATAGTGACCTTATTTGAACTGATCTTGACCTTGACCTTTGCTTTACAATTTCACTTTTGCTTATACGGGAGATGCATCATATCTTTGAGAGCACTTTGTGCGATAATAGTCTCGATGTAAGTCTTTGGATGGATGGATGGAAAGCATGGCCCTCAAATTCAAATATCTCAACTTTGTCCTTTGACCTGACTGTGACCTGATATGTGATGTTATTAAACCAAAAATCGCGTATGCTTAAGATGCATCTCATTGGAAGCTTTCGATTTCCGCCTTGCGCGTCTCGCTGTGGTTATTGGTTCGCAAGATAACGGGGGGGGAACACCTCCCCAGCCAATGTTGTTCGGCTGAGAGTTGAGACCCCAGTCAATGTCTAGTTAACGGCCATGGCTCGCTGCCCCGGTCGAAATGCAAGCCTGGTAACGTACAAAACATGCTCTCGACTGAAGATCATATCCAAATTACATTTATTTGGCTATGTTCAACTACGTTCCGTGGAAGAGCTAGGCAATGTAAACTTAGTAAATAATCTGTCTATGTTCTGAAGCGCAGAACATGCCCAATTTGTCACCAAGCTTGCATCTCAGTCGAAGCACGCGGCGGCAGCGAGCCCCGATCGTTATCATGACAACAAGCCGAGTCGGTTGATTCACCATTTTACAAGTCTTATCTCCACATAATTTCATCACAGTATTATTACCGAACGGGTGCGGAGCACCCGTGAGGTTTCTCGTCAACTTACCAGACAAATTTACATTCTACCCGGCCCGACACGGCCGTAGAAGACGCTCTTCGGAAGCTAATAACTTGCAACCACTGCCCCGATTCACAGTGGGCCTTCACCATTGAATAGCTACATCAAATCGATTTTACTTAGAGCGCAAAATATGCACACACAAGTTATAATGTAACTTAGTGTACAAAGTAGCAATTCATTGTTTTGTCGGCATAACTTGTGCCGGCGAAGTCTTCCATAGTCAACGAATTTCGATATAAGCATTTATTTATGCGATGAAGCATGTAGTGCTCAGGATGTGCACTCCCTTTCGGTGTATTCGAGAAAAGAGGTCATAACAAATTTAATACAGAGCGCGCCCGCTCGGTCATCGCCGTAAAAGGTGTTTTAATGGTGATGATATCTCTGTGTCATGTCACGCATTTGCTCTGAACTGTGATTCACTCGATGTATCCTTTTCAGGGAGATAAACTTAAATGCTCAGCTATGCATTTCAATGAATGGGAGGAAAACGTCTATTACAAATCCAAAGGTGAGTGTGTTTGGTATAGTTTGTAGCAGGTTTGTGTCCGAGATGCTGGAGGCTCTGAGACTATCGGCTGGTGGGCCACACGAAGATAGACTGGGGCGACGTTCGATGTCCGTGACTCAACACCATGTGACCGATTATGTCCTGACTTCGAATAGGACGACTGTCGACTACACTGGTTTGTGAATCCATTATCTCCATCACTATATCCTTGCTCTTACGAATAGTTAGGACGACTACACTAGTTTGTGGATCCATTATCAACGAACCACTTCATCACTATATCTTTGCTCTTTCTACTTAGACAGGAAATTGCTAAAATTGCGTGTATTTTTTAAATCTGGAAGACATTTTTCAGATGTCTTTTGTATTGCACCTCTTCAACACATCATCGCAACGCACATTGACAGGTTTAAAACACTTGCAAAACACTATCATTAACCATTTACCCCATTTACCCTAACCGCGCCTAAGATATCGCCGCCCGTTCACCCATGTCACATTGCCTCAGTATCTTAGCTATCACCGATGGTGCAATGATCGAAATTGTTCCTAACCGTGATAAACGGTGACCACCCATATCGAAATCGGTATTTTTCTGCGACACTGCGAGCTAGCATTTTTTCATGTCAAAACTCCAAGGTCAACATTGACAAATATGCTTGGAACAAAATCGCGCTGCATCTTGATAGGGTTGGTTAGCTATAAATTGTTAAGCTAACAAAATAATAAAGTTAATACCCTTTGAATATCTTGGGGGCCAAAGAGTATCTCCCGACATGTGAGTTCTACTTGGTCCCCAACTGATAGTTCCCCAAAACACTTTCACTTGTTCGCATTAGTAGAAATAATGTTCAATGACTAAACTTAACCACAACTTTCGGAAAAGGATCATTTACAACAGTCCGAACACATAGCCATCTTCTAGTTGAAAACAAAACTATGGATTATTTTATACTGCAGGCTTTGAAGCTTAGTCGATGTTTTGTTTTAAACGGTCTCTCATAAACTTTACTCTGGAAGACATCTTGCTGTAATAGGTCCCACCTCTCGGCATTGCCGACTCGCGTGAATTGCAGGCACGCAAATGTGCACTTCTGCTTCGCATTAGTCTCATTTATCTGAAGCCCAATGTGAACTTGTGATTGCACAATGCACACCATGTCTTCCTTTCTGCCGAATTCATAAGGCTTTTACAGTTGACTATGCCTGGTTGTTGCACCGCGTTTTCAATTAGAGATAACTATCTGAACCCGAACCACTTGGTCCAGTACGCATATCGCCCGGGTCACTCCACGGAAGACGCCGTGCCTCACGCTGCCGCCATGACTTCATGCAGGCAGCCGGAAAAATCGATAACGCAGCTAGCCGTCGGATAACGATTGACCTTAGCAAAGGCATTTGGACGGCGTGGATTCATGCTCCCTCCTGAGGAACTGGCATAGTATTGGCGTTACATATCACGTGGTTCATAGCTATATCAGTTGGTCGTGGGAGAGGTTTGGGGGTGGCTACGAGTCTGCCTTGGAATTCGCGTTTGTCCCACAGGGATCGATAATTGGACCGGTACTTTTCAGCCTTTCCGTAGCCGACCTCCGAAGCTTTTTTACCCCGTCGTTCGATATATAGCATGCGGATAATACTCAAAGCTTCTCGACAGCTCGGCCGCCTGACAGTTTGACAGTTTGCTTTAACTCAAAATTCGCCTTGAAGAGTCAATGGCATCGATGCAAAACTGGGTTTGAACGAACTTCTGAAAAATGTTTCCAAAACTGACTTTATTTTAATCGGCACCAAAAACCCTCTCTGCGAAAAGCTGCGAACTCCATTTCTACTTTTTCTGGCAGTCTCTGTTATGTTGATACATGACTTCCAGAACATGTTCACATTGACATTGAATTAAACCCATTACCGTTTATGACCCCAATGTGGGACAATAGATGACATGGCGCCGATCACCATGCGCGTCAGAAGTTTTATACAGCAGGTGTTAAAAAAGCAACCTCTTTCCGCCCGGTACTGTGTATGTTGCGTCATTTTCCTCAGCGGCGCATCGTCCATGTTGTGTGGGACGTTTTTCCCGCCCATATTTAGCTGTTCCATGGTCCGTAGCTCACTGAACAAAATGAGTAGTGCCCACGACCAGAAGCTGTAGTATTAGGTAGGACAGGACGCGCTCTACGCTACGTCAGTGCGGGCTTGCTTCTGCGGGAGATGATCTGGTAGCCAAACTTTGATGAGAGAAACTCCATCACAGGAGTGATCTCATGGCAGGGTTACCATCTTGCGGAAACCGATAGTCTTTGCCGGTCGCGCAGGTCCGTCCGGCGTTCGGCCAGCAACATTATTGTCCCAGGCATCTTCAGACATGATTGACAGGTGATGTATCCTTCAGACCAGACTACCAGTTGCAGTGGACCGGCAGGCACTACTGGCCAGCGTCCTGGCATGTGTTTGCTTCAGCTCCTGGTCGCGACCTTCACTCATTGTTCCGGACGAAAGATGACTGTGGCTAGTGTAGACCGCTGAGCGCTCGAGAGGTCCGAGGTGAACTAGATGTTCGCCCTTCCCACGCCGGCGGTGCCCGTCATCTGGAAACGTCCAGCGACCCGGCTGGAAGATAGTGCCCAATGTTGACTCTTTCCACGCTGGCGGCCACCCGGCTGCAGCGTTTCCGGGTCGGTAACCCTCTTGTCGCGCTATCGTCTCGTGCCGTGCCCACCTCGGGCACGCACCCCCGTCCCGGTACTCGTGCGCTGAAAGGATTCGTGGGAGGCGCACATGAACGTGTGTGCGTCCCCGTTCCTGTGCTTACTTTAACATGCGTTTTCATTTATATTATTTCGACTAAATTTTTGGCCCATTACAATCAACTCTTAAGTTACTACTCTCTCTACGAACAATGAAGCCGGCATAGCGCGAATTGTGTCGGCAACACCACGGGCGTCATTTTCCGAAAATGATTGGTAGGGCCCTAATGCTAACTTTATATATTTGAATGTCATTCTTACCATGCAACGCCAAAGGCCTAATGTTAAAATGTGAAATTATTGGTAAGGCCCGGGCCCTACCAGGCCTATAGAAAGTGACACCCATGGGTAACACTCAAGTTGTTCAGTGTGAGCTACGGACCGTAAATCAGCTGAATATGGGCGTGAAAGAAACATCCCACAGAACACGGACGATGCGCAGCTGGGGAAAATGGCGAAAAATGCGCGGCGCCGGGCGGAAAGAGGTCGCTTCCTTGAGCACCTGCTGTAGAAGAGTACCTACTGACGCGCAGGAGGGTGATCGTAACCCCAATCATCTTCATCAGGAGGGCGATCGACATCATGTCAGCTTAAATGCCCCACATTGGGTCTTGAACGGTTAACGGTATGCGTTCCGCTCACGTCAATGCGATGTATATATATATATATCTGGTAGTCACATAACATATCACAGTTTCAATTGATCGCACGAACTTACAGGGTGTAAGTGCTGCTGAAAACGGTGGTGGTATTTTCTCACGAAAATTCACTAAACTTGATAAATATTAAGTTTGTATAAATTTAGGAACTTATGTGTCCTGAAAGAACTGCGCTCGCACCGACAGACATAAAATACATGAACATGAACGTATCGTATGTCTGGTATCGACATCATTTGCCCACTCGGTCTCCCTGTTCACAACATTGATATAACAGGTTCGACGAACAGTTTAAAATTCGACCGTACGGCTCTGCTTGCCGCCTACTTTTCCAGTGTACGCTCAATCCTGGAGTACGCGAGTGTGATCTGGGCTGGTGCGGCCGATTCCCACACAGTACGGGTCGAACGGGTTCAGCACAAGTTCCTGATGTGGCTGTCACATCACACCTCTTTCGGATCCGCGCCTTCACTATCCTACACAGAGCTCTGCCGCCACTGACGTGTTGCATTTCTAACTGAGCCACCGCCTAGACAAAAGACTCATTTGTGTCCAGTCAGCATCTCGGTACATAGTGCGAGCGCATGGAGCGTCATAGCGCTCTGGGTCGGTCACAGTTACATGCAGCGTTTTCAAGTTGCATGTAACTGTGCTTAATATTTGGCCGAAATCCATTGCGTTTGGCCACAACATGTACCGAGGTATGACTATGTCGTGCACAAATGTATAAAAACGAATCGTTGTATCGCGAAACTTCGAAGTGCTTTGAAGTTTCATCTCTAGCCGCCCGGAGGATCCAGCACGATCTTCTCTGTCTCAGAAACATCCTATCCACAAAGTGGGACACACTACTCCTTCTTGTGACCGCAGACCATGAGTGACCCGCCCGCCAGTGTTGGATTTCTGGCCGTTTTCTGGTCCGGTGTTTGCTCTATTCAGTGAGTTACTCCCGGTTCGCCTCAGGCCTTTCGGGTTCAGCGAACGCGCCGAAGTAAACATCAGTTGAGATGCAAACTTTTTTCACAAATGAGTTATATTCTAACTCCAGAATAGTAATATTCTGGACACAGAATATAAGTGGGATATATTTAGCGCTGGGTACATACTTATTAACTTGGAATTATGTATTATATTGAATGATCTAAGGTATATTCTAGAGTCCAGAATATAACTCAGTTGTGCACAAAGTTTGCACCTCCACGGGGAATGCGGCGGCAGCATGACCCGAGGATTAGCTTGACCCGAAGGGCTGAGCCGAAACGAGGGTAACTCATTGAAGAGAGCAAAGTACCGGGACCAGAAAGCGGCCAGAAATCCAACGCTAGTGAGTGAGGTGACCGCAGACGTTTTTTTATCAACAGTCTAAGTTTGTATAGAGGGCATATGCTACGACACGTGGCAAACTCTCACACGTAAACACGTTCATCATCTTGTACGATTATATCACCTATTCCCTCATTGTAAATATTTCACCGGTGGCGTTCTATGTTCGTTTTTGCTTTCATTATTTTTTGCTTCTATTTAATGTATATTTTTATTTCCATTTTATGTATATTTTTTGTTCCTATTTTATGCATATTTCTAGTATTGCTTTTACTTTTATTTCTGGTTATATTTTACATGATGACTTCACCTCTCAGTGGGTGCTTCGCCCGTTGGTGATATGGGTGAATATATCAATAAATTAATAACAAAGATTCACGTTATATTGGCAGTTGTAAGATCGATTAAATAATACTATCGTCCAATGCGGTCTGAGCTGATATTTATTCCAGACATATTTGTGCAGCGTTTACCACATGTTTTTTTCTCGTTTTTTTTGCTTCGGACCTCGGGCCTACCGGCCCTCGGTCCTCCGCATAAAAAACCTCGGTGGATATTGCATAATTTCCCAGCACCGGGCGGGAATATATAATACCACACAAAATCTCGTTGCCTGATTGATAACGCATCTTTGTTTATTTCGAAAGTTAACTTTTTAAAGTGCATCTTGGGCTTGAAAACATGATCGAAAAACTCCACAATGTTATTCATACAACTCACCAGACTCCAGAGTAAATCCTGGTCATATGGCACCCTTAGATCCAAACAAATCACAAATGCCATGATTGTCACGGAACATGCCATCTTCTGTAAATTTTGTTTATTAACCACGTGATCGAACTCGGCTCACCTTTGACCTTTAAACTGTGACGTCACAGTAGATAAGTGTATAAACACCCACCTTACGTAACTCTGCACCCTGTGTGACGTCACTCTTCACCCTGTGTGACGTCACTCTTCACCCTGTGTGACATCACTCTTCACCCTGTGTGACGTCACTCTTCACCCTGTGTGACGTCACTCTTGTCACCCTGTTTCCGCTATCTAACCAGCTCTGCCGTTCTTTTCCAGCCGGGCGAGCGTGTGGACACGACAAAGTGCGAAGACGTCAAGGAGTTCACGTATGACTTTTCGTACTGGTCATTCGACCCGCAGCAGCCGGTGTTCCATACACAGGAGGAGGTGAGAGAGAGGACAGACAGGGGGACTGGGTGTCGGCTGCTGACACGGTCATGTCAATGGTTACGGCTTACGACACACTGGTTTTCATCTGCGTGTGGCCAGTTCAGTTTTGTGGTCAGGTCTACACGGTAACGTAAGATCAAAGCAGGTGCTGCACCCGTAAACCAAACGTCATTCATCTCTTATGTAACACACTCGTTATGCTAATAATGCATCTTGTCGATGATGGGGTTCTAAGAGGAGCCGAATTCCGAATTGAACGGTTTTAGCAATGCTTTCGGTACTTCACATGTGTATACTCAACAGGAGTTAAACATGTTTAATGCGGTAATATTTTTCGGTTTCAAACATTTTTAACTGGTGTTGAATATACATTTGTGAAGTTCAAAATATCCCAGTTCAATAATTTCATTGTGTTAATCGGGGTTGGTGATGTTCTCTTTGCTTTGGCAATGCAATCTCGTAATATGGCAGAGCCTTTCTGTGGAAAATACTAACGTATAGCATAACAACCGCGTATTTGAACACTGAACAGTGATTGTCTCTTTTATGGGTTTGTAATGACTGAAGTTCATACCAAATTTTATTTCCGTATTGTACTTGAAAGTACGTTTTGTCTTGATACTTACTCTTTGCGATTTTATGATGGCAACATTCGTAGGTAGGCTGTAGGCTGTGTTGTCCTTAATTCAAGCCAGGTAATTTGGCCTGTCATTTGCCCTATTGTCTTAATTGCTTGCTACCACTATTTGTCCATCGTACATTGTACAGCCTGTGTTAACATGGGCTGATCGTGCAGTTCAGTAGCTCGCGGGAGTCTCAGGCTCATGTTTGGCGCAGTATCCGTGACGCGTACGTTTCCCATCTGTCTGAACTCGTGCAAAGTTATGGATTGCGAAATATGCCATACGTATGTACTCGAGTCCCAGGCTTCATACATACGGGCAAAAAGAAGAAGAAAAAAACATCCACCATATGTCAAGTAAAACAATGTCAATCTTATTTACCGCCCTGATGGTGATTTGATCTTGATGTAAATACTGTCTTTTTTTGGCTGTCAATTTCGTCTTGTTTGGAGCTTGGATGCGCACGTTACGGTAAAATATCACGCCGTTTTGCTTATACTATACCTACCGTTACAATGTTAGCCACATAGTGTTCAGTTGTCCGAAAATACGTAACTGTGGTAGCAAGGTCAGTGTTTTACTTTTACCGTTGCAGATCTACCAGAACTTGGGCTCCGGTGTGGTGGACAACGCCTATGACGGCTACAACGCCTGTGTGTTCGCCTATGGCCAGACTGGCAGCGGCAAAACATACACCATGATGGGAACGCAGGTACGTGCCGATATGCTACTTAGAGGCATGTTTAGCAAAAACAAGTTCGGCCTTTCCTATCGCTTTCATCCGGAAGTGTCTCTCCCCGCCGGATTAGGCTTGTTGGAGCGGTACCTTGGACCGGCCGGTGGATGTCTATCTAATCTCATTGTAAACAGCATGGACTGCGCGCCACAAACACGCGGCAGTGCGCCGGAACTGTCTCCTTCCGACTTTCCATCACCGTCGGCCGAGCAGCGGATGTTTTGTTATTCCGGATGTGGTGCACCCGATTCCTGCTGAAGGTGCTGAGAACTACCGGATCGTCTCGAGGAATGTCAAGGCTTCGGTGTATCATATCGTCTCAAAGAGTGCACTGACGCCGGCTGATATATTCAGTTTATTTATGTATAAAAAATGACCCGGCACACCGACTGTATGTCCAGAGGTCCATACCGGTACACATGGCCACTAGTCTACAGGTGCAGACATGTATTCACAAACATTGGTTGACATGAAAAGACATCCTTTTGAAGCTAGAAGTGGGTATACCGTCAATGCAACTAACATATGTTGGAGAGACACCCGCCACTGGCGTCTGACACATGCAGCACCCACTTATTAACTGATCCAGGGAAGCACAGTCCGTGAGTGGCCGTTCACTGAGAAGTGAGAGCTTCCTCACCACTGAGAGCTTCCTCGTCCGTTCTAATGCGCGCGGTCTCCTAAAGAAGACCACGCGACATGGCCACTGACCAGAGTACCGTCAGGCGGAACCTCCTGTACCGACCGCAGCACCAGCCCCCCCCCCCGCCGCTATAGAGGAGACCGCCCATGTGGATGACCCGATTTGATGGCATCCTGTCTGTGGTGACGGCATCGTGTCTGTGGAGACGGGACCGATCATCGGTCTGTGGTTGTTGGTCAGTGTACCGAATCGCAGCGGGCCGTCACGCCGTCTGCTGATTTCCCGGTCGTATGCCGGCGGTATGTGATTGAACCCGTGTCCCGTGCGAGTGGCGAGGGACCGCCTCCACAGCCGCTGCTGCCGCGCCATTGTGTGTTTCGGCGAGCAACGGGGTTACAGGAAAGTCTGAGGCCGCTGCGGCGGACTGGGAGGCACCTTTAGGGTGGCACAAACAACCGTGGCTGGGCCTGTTCCCGTCGCACCTCTGAACCTCCTCTGAAGTTGCTTCAACTTACTCCGGGCGTATCCTATAACACAGAGCAGTTGCAGTTGGAGCGGCTTTGAGGCGGTTTGAGGCGCGACGGGAACATACCCTCTGCTGCGGCGGCGTGTGGCACCATGTGGCCGTCCTCTGTCTGGGCGGAGGCGGTTAGAGGCGCGACGGGAACAGACCCTCTGCTGCTGCGGCGTGTGGCACCAGAGACGGTTAGAGGCGCGACGGGAACAGACCCTCTGCTGCGGCGTCGTGCGGCACCATGTGGCCGTCCTCTGTCTGTGCGGAGTTTGAGCGGCGCCGGCCGGCTGTGGAGTGGAGCCGCAGTGCCAGGAAAGCGGCCGGTAGACAATGTCAGTCGTGCGGTGACTGTATGATTCATGACGGCCAGCCACGCGGCACATCTGGGCCAGCGTCTGGCGCGGGCGGGCCGCTGCGCGCCACACCGACGGCATGTGACAGAATCGTGACGCAGACAAATGAGAGCGTCGATCAACTGGAAGAAAGTGATTGACTGGTGACGTCACCACTGACGGTGACGTCACGCGTGACAGCGGTGACGTCACGCGTGACAGCGGTGACGTCACGTGTGACAGCGGTCGGCACAGTTGCACAAGTTCTCTGTAGTTTTGTCCTAGTGCCAGTCCTGGTTAGATCGGTGTCCTTCCGCCCACGGTTTGTTGGAAGGGTTTGGAGGTGTCACACTACGGGAGCTACACTATTTGAAAGCTGAGCTCATATGGAATCCAGCGATGTAAATTTATCAAAATTCCATCGAGCGCCTTTTTTGTAAATCGACGTTTTGTCCGAAATCGCGCCCCTTTCGTTTGGCCGGGGCTATCGCCTATGGTATGGCAAAAATGCAGACCAATGACATGTCTACCTACATGTGACATGTGACATGTCTAATTTTGATAAATTTACATCGCTGGATTCCATGTGAGCTCAGCTTTCGAATAGTGTAGCTCACGTAGTTTGACGCCTCCGAACCCTTCCAACGAACTGTGTGCAGTTCGGAGCAGCGGGAGTGGATGACGGTGGCTAGCTCTCACTCGATGCTGTGTATGTGAGCTGTCAGATGGAAGGGAGAGAAAAGAGAGGGGGGGGGGTTGAGTGGGAGGAGTTAAGGTACTGGTCCGTTTGTGTCGGACAGATACAGCAACACTGAGAGATTGGGCGGCCAAGGGTGCGGTGCGGTAAAGGGAGTGGTTCACCTTTACCATGGTGTTTTGAGCTGAGGTAGCAGAATTGTAGAGCAGGTCGAAAAATGGGTCGAGGTAAAATAATTGTCTTGCTACGTTATGTCATTTCGACGCAGTACCACAATTCAGATTTGGTTGCGGGCCTCCGAAACTTCGTTTTTATTATGACGTCACACCCGCTGTCCGCTGACGTCAAATTGGTGTCATACGCAGTTTCCGCTGCAAACTAGCCCGTAACCGTCGGAGGCGGCGTTGGGTCCTGATCGCGAAAGATTCACTGGCCGTGGGCGAGCTTTTCGTAATTACCAGTGAGACGCCTTAATTGGCGAATGACGAGCGAGCCCGTACAAAGTGAAACCCGACAGCAAGAAAATTGGTCTGCTGTCTTCTAAACTCCACATTGCCAGTAGTGTGGTCTCTAGCACTTCATCACACACCAAATTTCTGCTTAATCGGTCAGCGTACTTGTGGAAGTGGACGTGCCATGCATGATTCTGCTACCATGGTAACCACCGCGACTCAACTAATCCACTTCTCAGCTATAGCAAGATAACAGTTTGACACCCCTGACGCGGCACGCGCCATACTGACCCCCCGCGAGGGACGAAACATGCCAATAACACCATTGATTGAATGGGGCTGTCAGATGACAAAGACCACTTGTGAATCGGATGCGGGATTCCAAAGATATAAGCTCCTCAAAAGCGTTCCGGTCGGGCCGGGTCGGGTCGGCCGCTTATATGTGAGCAAAATCTCGTATTCAGTGAGGACTCGCGAGCGCTTCGCGCTTGCTCGTAACCACTTTTACAGTCATTGCAGGAACGCGCGTGGGTCATGCTTGTATTGAATGCCCCTATGCTGCTATTGGAGGCAGTGGGTGGGGCAGTTGTCCCTAATGCCCCCCCCCCTCCTGGATCCGCCAGTGTTCGTGTTTTTCAGCTGAAGATGGTCTTAGGCCAAGATGATATAGCAAAATTTAAATAATATTGCGAAGGTGAACTATTCTCCTAAGCTTGCGTCATGCGTGACATGCACTTAAAACAATAACACCTCGCTATCAGCATATTTACACTGGGTTATTTTTCCACCTGGCTGCTAACCACGAAATAACAAGTTAGTTTGCCTTGTTTCTCACCTATTCATGAAGCGATTTCATGAATACATGTATGAGTAGGTGATTGGCCGTGACTCATTTGTCTGAGTAATGTCTCTGTGATCTGATTAGGAGCACACACTGGACCACCTGAGCCGTCTTTGTCTGGTATACCGGTGACCTCAGCTCAGCTGGTCCGGTGCAGGGAACCTGAAATCTCTAGGCCGCCGCGCGAACAGCCAGTCCACGTCATCAGCCTGCCACCCCCCCCCCTCCCCCTCACGGCTGGCCAATGGACAGGCGCGTGCAGCCGGCGGCTGTAACGCGAGCTGATGGCAGGCAGTGCGGCGCTATCTTCAGAGCCGACACGGGGTGCACCACTCGCGTGCCTCTCACAATGAGTTGTTTACTGCTACTGCCGGCATTGAGCGGGGGCGCTCGGTTTTTGCGCCTCGGTGTGTTTTTACCCCGTGCTGTTATTACCCACACGCCACTGCGCGGAGGCACAGATGGTGTGCGAGCGTGGCATGTGCCCGGGCGAGAGTGGTATTACAACGCCCTGGGCGAGAGTGCATCACGATCATTGAACAGATCACAGCTAGTTACTTTTACAAATTGACACTAGCTTGTGTCTTTGTCCCTTTTGTTCCCACACACTTGTGTCAATTGTCGTAGACAATTGCTGTTGAGGAAGGTGCCTTCACTGAGTTCCTCAGCGAAGATAGCCGATTGGCGCTATGATTCAAACGTATTTACGCTCAGTCGCCCTGCCATTGTTCGGTCCCGACTTCTCGCTCCTGGTACTGTTAGTTCCCGGAAGCGTTGTGCACGGAGTCGGCTGTGTCGGCACGGCTTTGTGCCAACGCTTTGCACCCGTGCACACTGCACGTGATCCAAAGCCACGTGACCGACTAGAGAGCAGTGCAGTGGAGCAGGACACCGGGAGATAGGACTGGCCTCATACGGTAGCAGCATGAGCTGAGGGCACGAGTGGCTGTCGCTACGTACCGCCGCACAGGAGCGGGTCTGCCTGTGTGCCCCGCCCGGTGTCCTCTATTGGAGCAGGACCGTGCCGTGACCCCCCGTGAAGGTTCGCGCGGATTTGGCTCACGGATCAGTGGGGGGGGGGGGCGAGGTGACAGTTCGTGGTGCCCAGGTGTTTGTCGTCCGCCCACCTGCGGCCAGGATCACGACTCCGCTACCTGAGGCCAGTATCATGACAGGAGATCTGCTATCCCGCCAGTTTCAATCACATCGTGTTGGGTTTAGCACTACAACAGCGCAAAAACTGCCATCTGACTCGGAGTCGGACATGTTAACGTTGTATTTTTGCTGACGAGTCGGCCGCTCGGCATACCATGGGCTGGGATCGCCGTATTGTTTCCCTGAGCTGGCTGTATGAGAGAGGTCCGAGGAGGCCTGATTCGCCGTATTGTTTCCCTGAGCTGGCTGTATGAGAGATGTCGAGGGGCCTGATTCCCGTATTTGTTTCCCTGAGCTGGCTCTATGAGAGAGGTCCGAGGAGCCTGATTCGCCGTATTGTTTCTATGAGAGAGGTCCGAGGAGGCCTGATTTGCCGTATTGTTTCTATGAGAGAGGTCCGAGGAGGCCTATTTGCCGTATGTGTTTCTTATGAGAGAGGTCTGAGGAGCCTGATTCGCCGTATTGTTTCCCTGAGCTGCTCATGAGAGAGGTTTCCGAGGAGCCTGATTCGCCGTATTGTTTCCCTTGAGCTGGCTCTATGAGAGAGGTCGAGGAGGCCTTATTCGCCGTTGGTTTCCCTGAAGCTGGCTCTATGAGAGAGTTCCGAGTAGGCCTGATTCCCGTATTGGTTTCCCTGAGCTGGCTCTAGTGAGAGAGGTCCGATGAGCCTGATTCGCGTATTTTCCTTGAGAGAAAGTTCCGAGTAGGCCTGATTCGCCGTATTGGGTTTCCCTGAAGCTGCTCTATGAGAGGCTGGACGAGGACCTGATTCGCCGTATTGTTTCCTGAGCTGGCTGTATGAAAGAGGTCTGAGGAGGCCTGATTCGCCGTATTGTTTCCCTGAGCTGGCCTCTATGAGAGAGGTCCGGGGGCCTGATTACGCCGTATTGTTTCCCCTGACTGGCTTCTATGAGAGAGGTCCGAGGAGGCCTGATTCGGCACGTATTGTTTCTCTGAGCTGGCTGTATTGAGAGAGGTCCGAGGAGGCCTGATTCGCCGTATTGTTCCTGAAAGCGGCTGTAGAGGAGTCCGAGGAGCCTGATTCGCCGTATTGTTTCCCTGAGCTGGCTGTATGAGGAGAGGTCGCGCGAGGAGGCCTGATTCGCCGTATTGTTTTTCCTTGAGCTGGCTCGTATGAGAGAGGTCCGATTTCCGCCGTATTGTTTCTCTGAGCTGGCCTATGAGAGAGTCCGGGAGCCTGGATTCCGCCATATTGTTCTCTGAGCGGCTGTATGAGAGAGTCCGAGGAGCCTGATTCGCGTATTTTTCTCTGAGCTGGGCTGATGAGAGAGGTCCGAGGAGGCCTGATTCGAACCGTATTGTTCTATTGAGAGAGGTTGCTCGCAGAGCCTGATTCGCCGTATTGTTTCCCTGAGCTGCTTCTATGAGAGAGGTTCCGAGGAGGCCTGATTCGCCGATATTGTTTCTCTGAGCTGGCTGTATGAGAGAAGGTCCGAGGAGGCCTGATTCGCCGTATGTTTCCCTAGCTGGCTCTATGAGAGAGGTCCGATGAGGCCTGATTCGCGCGTATTGTTTCTCTGAGCTGGCTTATGAAGAGAGGTTCCGAGGGAGCCTGATTCGCGTATGTTTCCCTGAGCTGGCTTGTATGAAGAGAGGTCCAGGAGCCTGATTCGCCGGTATTTTCCCTGAGCTGCTGTATGAGGAGAGTCCGAGGAGGCCTGATTCGCGGTATTGTTTTCCCTGAGCTGGCTCTATGAGAGAGTCCGAGGAGGCCTGATTCGCCGTTATGTTTCCCTGAAGCGGCTCTATGAGAGAGGGACGAGGAGGCCTGATTCGCCGTATTTGTTTTCTCTGAGCTGGCTTATTGAGAGAGGTCCGAGGAGCCTGATTCGCCGTATTGTTTCCCTTGAGCTTGCCGTAGAGGAGGTCGAGGAGGTCTTTGATTTCCGCCGTATTGTTTCCCTGAGCTGGCTCTATGAGGGCGGTCCGAAGTAGGCCTTGATTCGCCGTATGGTTTCCCTGAGCTGCGCTCTATGAGAGAGTCCGCATGAGGCCTTGATTCGCCGTATTGTTCTATAGAGAGGTCCGGAGGTAGGCCTGATTCGCCGTATGGTTTCCCTGAGCTGGCTCTATGAGAGAGGACCGAGGAGGCCTGATTCGCCGTATTGTTTCCCTGAGCTGGCTGTATGAAAGAGGTCCGAGGAGGCCTGATTCGCCGTATTGTTTCCCTGAGCTGGCTCTATGAGAGAGGTCCGAGGAGGCCTGATCGCCGTATTGTTTCCTGAGCTTGGCTCTATAGAGAGGTCGAGAGGCCTGTTCGCCGTATTTTTCTCTGACTGGCTGTATGAGAGAGTCCGAGGAGCCTGATTTGCCGTATTGTTTCCCTGAGGCTGCTATATGAGAGAGGTCCGAGGAGGCCTGATTCGCCTATGTTTCCCTGAGCTGCTGTATGAGAGAAGGCCGAGGAGGCTGATTCGCCGTATTGTTTCCCTGAGCTGGCTCTATGAGAGAGGTCCGAGGAGCCTGATTCGCCCGTATTGTTTCTTGCTGAGCTGGCTCTATGGAGAGTCCGAGGAGCCGATCCGCCATATGTTTCTCTGAGCTGGCTTATGAGAGAGGTCCGAGGAGGCCTGATTCGCCTATTGCTTTCCCTGAGCTGGCTGTATGGAGAAGGTCCGAGAGCCTGATTCGCCGTATTGTTCTATGAAGAGAGGTGCCGAGGGAGGCCTGATTCGCCCGTATTTGTTTCCCCTGAGCTGCTCTTATGAGAGAGGTCCGAGCGAGCCTGATTCGCCTATTGTTCTCTGAAGCTGGCGTATGAGAGAGGTCCGTGTGAGGCCTGATTCGCGCGTATTGTTTCCCTGAGCTGGCTCTATGAGAGAGGTCCGAGGAGGCCTGATTTCGCGCGTTATTGTTCCTGAGCTGCTGTATGAGAGAGCCGAGGAGGGCCTGATTCGCCGTATTGTTTCCCTGAAGCTGGCTGTATGAGAGAGGTCCGAGGAGGCCTTGATTCGCCGTTTTGTTTCCCTGAGCTGGCTGTATGAGAGAGGGCCGAGGAGGCCTGATCGCCGTATTTGTCCCTGAGCTGGTCTATGAGAGAGGTCCGAGGAGGCCTGATTCCGCCTATGGTTTCCCTGAGCTGGCTACTATGGATGAGAGACCGAGGAGGCCTGATCGCCTATTGTTTCTCTGAGCTGCTGTATGAGAGAGGTCCGAGAGGACCTGATTTCGCCGTATGTTTCCCTGACTGGCTGTATTGAGAGAGGTCCGAGCGACGGTCTGATTTCGCCGTATTGTTTCCCTAAGCTGGCTCTATGACGAGAGCTGGTTCCTCCGTATTGTTTCCCTGAGCTGGCTGTATGAGAGAGGTCCGAGGAGGCCTGATTCGCCGTATTGTTTCTATGAGAGAGGTCCGAGTAGGCCTGATTCGCCGTATGGTTTCCCTGAGCTGGCTCTATGAGAGAGGACCGAGGAGGCCTGATTCGCCGTATTGTGCCCTGAGCTGGCTCTTGAGAGAGTCCGAGGAGGTCCTGATTCGAAACTATTGTTTCCCTTGAAGCTGGCTGTATTGAGAGAAGTCCGTGGAGGCTGAGTTCGCCGTATTGTTTCCCTAAGTGGCTTGTATGAGAGAGGTCCGTGGAGGCCTGATTTCGCCGTTATTGTTTCTCTGAGCTGGCTCTATGAGAGAGGTCCGAGGAGGCCTGATTCGCCGTATTGTTTCTCTGAGCTGGCTCTATGAGAGAGGTCCGAGGAGGCCTGACCCGCTCATCTGTCGCGCCGGGGGACTTGCTTGCTGGGGCGAGACGGTGGCACGAGGAAGTCTTAGACGAGACCATCATAGACGAGACCATCGAAGACGAGACGACGTGGTGGCGGCCTTGGCCGCCGGCTACCGTAAGATGCTGTCAAAATTCAGGACCGTGTCGATTGTCGCCGAGTCTGTTGACGTCGTGGCAAAGGGAACGTTGCGCTGTCGCTGCCCGTGACGAGTCTCCACTTTTATTTGATGCGACTTTAACATATGTTCAATGGGCGTTTTTGACGCTGATAGTCATCACCTTTTGAGCGCGAGTCATTTACGTAGCAATGTAAGCGTGCTCTCTCGGCCAGTATCTGCCGTTTTCTCAGTCGTGTGCCGGGCCTGGCAGGATCGTGACTGGCGGCCGTGTCGTGCCCCCCCCCCCCCTGCCGTCGGTAGGGGGGGTCTGAGTGACGGCCGGCGGTCGCTGCGCCCGGTCGCCTCAGCCCTGGGGCCTCAGTCAGCTCCGACACAGCTGTGCAGGGTGGCAGGATGAGTGTACGCGCGAAAACAGGCAGAGAGCGGCGCTCCTGCCTCACGAGTCACCTCGCCGTTCAGGGTCAGAGGTTGTGCCGGCCCGCGGCGGCCGCCGTGGTGACTGAGCGTTGGAGAGGCATGACGTCAGAGCAGGGCTGCATCCCATACAAGGCTCAAACCGAGTATCAATCATTATTGTCATGTGGGGTTTGGAAGAGAGCCGTCTGAGTTTGTGATTGATGTTTGGTCCCTACCGCTAAACTAAGATTCCTTGAACTTATGAAAAGGCAGGGTTTACTCAAACAAGGTTCCGGCTCACATCCTAAAAAAACTTACGGACGAAGATGCAACATTGCTGTAGCTGGTGGTCTCCGGGGTTCGAAGTTTACAATTGAAGTCATTTAAAACATTCGAGACCGATAGCCAACAAATAAAAAACTAAATTGACACCTAGCTGCTGCTAGGGTAAATATTTCAGGCTTATTTTCCTTTGCTATCTGGCTGTCACCTTTTGGCCTCTATGCAGTAACCATACTCTGGTGGTGTTTGTAGTATATTGGTTGTCCTCACAGCCAGACATGTGCTCGGATCCCAGAAGCCTCAAATTTGGAATCAATGTTGTGACAACGATAACAGCAACACAGCACTAATATGCGTTGTAACTTCTAGCGTCCCGTCCGGATCCCTCTCTATTGCCTGAGCATGTTTTGTTAGTTTAGCTATCAAAAACGTTCGAAAATAGCCTGAGATCCACTTTGGATCCCTTAACCTCGGATCCATATCCGCAAGATCTGGGCAAATTTTCGAACGGTGTTCTGATACTATCGATTGACGAAAAAACTTGCATATGGAAAAAAGTAAGCTGAGCAATAGTTTGCAATGTGCAAGAAGTGCCTATAAGGCATATCGCACCGTCGCCCAATATCTTTAAAGGCGCAAAAAAAGCCGGAGGGAATGGAAACATGTCCTATCACAGCCATAGTTCATGCGTGATTGTACTTATGCATGCGAGTTAGATTTCAGTGTTACTGCAATAGTGTCTGTACGTGTGTGTGTACTGTGTATGTGCCCATCTGTGAACAATTTTCTTTGGCGGTGTTTCGCATAACCTAGTGGCCTGTGTTGTATCTGATGTTCGAAAAAGGCTGTAATATTGTCAACTCTGATGAAGCCGCAAGGCGAAATAGTAGTCATTTATTTATTTATTTTTGTTTTTCGATCTTTTCTGCGTTAGTATGAGCAAGGGCCAAGGCTATTTCAATATTACCTTTAAAGACATATTCATAATGATGCGCATAACAGCCCTCCAGTCTATTTCATTACAACATTCCAGCAGTGACAGCGACGTGCGTCTAAGAAGGTACCGGTTCTAAGATCAGCCGAGATGGGAGTGCTATTTCTAGATTTGTACGCGTCAATTGACCTTGGCTCCATCCTTGTGAGCTGACATGAACAATAGATGCTAAACGCTTGCCTAAGGCGATTGTTTGATTGAGGAGACTCATTGGTAAAGAAGCGTGTTTTTTTTTTGCTGACGAGCTTTTTACTCTCATTCGGGACATCCTGTGAGACTGCTGGTCATCGTCGCCCAACAGGCATTGACTGAGGCTTGGCGAGCTTTGTTCGTCGATATTCACCTGCTGAAGGACTCGGTTCCAGAATGTTTAACCTATCCCTTATTAGAGATTTGGGAACAGTTTTGACAATGTCAAATTTGTTCATCTGTACGCTCGCTTTCCCCCGAAGTTTGCGACGGAGCATATACTACACTACTATAAACGCCGCAAGCATTCGTGTTTCGTTTTGGGCCATATTTTGAACATGTTATCTGTAGTATGTTTTTAGCATGTAACATGTTTACCATATGTGTGTCACATGCCATCCCCTGGCGTTTCATGGTGTTCCCCGGCGCCTGCCAGCGTCTTTCCTGTTCACTTTACACGGGCTGGCGTCCCCCAATGTTTTTCCTGTCATACCCCATCCCCAAGCTGACCCCCGCCTGACCTCCGGCGACTCCCTCAGGCGGAGCGGGGCCTGATCCCGCGCATCTGCTACCGGCTATTCGACAAGATGGAGCGGTCCAGCGACGTACGCTACCGCACCGAGGTCAGCTACCTTGAGATCTACAACGAACAGGTGAGCGTCCCGGCCGGCGTGCGGGGTGGGCGCGTGGGGCCGGTAGCGGCCGGCGAGCGGCGGCCGGCGGGCGGACGGCGGTCGGCGGCTGCTGGCTTGCTGCAGCTGCAGCTGCAGCTGCAGGAAGGGGGTGGGGGGGGGGGGGGGGGGGGAGGGGGAGGGAAGGATGCCTGGCGGGGGGTGGTCCTCTCTAGGCCTTCCATGACCAGTAATGAGCGCCGGGTTAATCACTAAGGAAATTGTGATGATTTGGCGATATCCCGGCATGGGATGTCGTGGGCTTGTCAATACCGGAGAGCTGCCCTGACCGGTTTCGTGTTGTGTTTGGGCAATGATTTCGCAGATGTGTTGGGTGTCAAGTAGCTGTAGCCTACTTGGTTATGTAACGACTATCAGACGAAGTTTGTTCAGCTTGTTTATATTGATTCAATATTTTAATAGTCTGACTTCTGAATTCAGGTCAAATTGAAGCTCTAAACTCATACCGTTAATTCTTAGAAGTGACCTCTCCGCGCCAAAAAGCTCTATTTTCTGCAATGTTGGCATTTAGCAATGTACTTTCAAGTGTTCTCGATTTAAATGACAGAAGCTCAATACCCCGTCCTCTTGATAAAACATCAGATAGCATGTCTGCTACACTGATCAGCTACACTGATTTGACACTGGTTGAGTTGGCATGCCAACCGTTAGTTTTGTGTGATGTGTATGCCATATTGTTGTTTAACGACCGTGATCATCTGTCACTGCCGTGCTCCACACCACTGCTCAGTCACCGTCACACCGTCACACCGTCACACCGTCACACCGTCACACCGTCACACCGTCACACCGTCACACCGTTCACACATCACAACCGTCAAGGAACCATAATACCGTCACTACGTCAAACCATCAACACGTCATAAACACCGTCACACCATCACAACCGTCACACATCACAAACCGTCCACCGTCACACCGTCAGCCCACACAACATCAACACGTCAACAGCCGGTCACATCCGTCACCGTCAACATAAGTACCGTCACACCGTCACAGGAGATCGTCACACAGTACACGTCACCCGTCACACCGTCACACCGTCACACCATCACACCGTCACACCGTCACACCATCACACCGTCACACCGTCACAACGTCACACCGTCACACCGTCACACCATCACACCGTCACACTCGTCACACTATCACACCGTCACATCCGTCACATCATCACACCGTCACACCATCACACCGTCACACCCCGACACACCGTCACACCATCACACCATCACACCATCACACCATCACACCATCACACCGTCACACCATCACACCGTCACATCGTCACACTATCACACCGTCACACCATCACACCATCACACCATCACACCATCACACCATCACACCATCACACCATCACACCGTCACACCGTCACACTGTCACACCGTCACAACATCACACGGTCACACCGTCACATCAGTCCATCACACCGTTTGACCGTGCTGTTTGCCGCTCCTCAGGACCTGCTACAGCAGCACGAGGGCCACTCGCTGCGTGTGAGGGAACACCCTCAGACGGGCCCGTACGTGGAGCAGCTCTCCCGTCATCTGGTCTCCTCCTACGCTGACATCTCGGTCAGTTGCTACATCAGAGCTGTGTTCTCTGATCTCGGGCCTTTTGCTTTAGGGATCCAAGGATCTTAGGGGCCCTAAAATATCTAGGGATGCTATGAACTCTTACAGCCAACCAAGAACAGCAAGGAATATATGGTTATGGAACTTCCATGGAATTAAATGGATGGCGTTTTTTAACCAAAGTCCTACAATGGAAGTGCGTCGCATTCACAATGAACATGGTATCCTGCAGCTTGCTCTTCCTTCAATACCACAGCACCTACCTCTCACTTCCAAACGAATTCTCGAGTACGCGCTCTCAGGGAATATGGCATTGACCTCATTCCTCGACAGAGCGGACTTTCGGCCGTGGCACAGACGCACATACATACATAGATAGTCAATAGGGGAAGATAGCAGAAACTAGACAAGCCGTGGGACGGATGATCATGCTGAAGGGCAGACTAGACGGACAGACGGAGCAGAACGGAGCAGCGGACAGACGGACAGACGGCACAGACGGACAGACGGCCAGACAGGACAGACGGACAGATCGGAAAGACGGACAGACGGACAGGCGGTCAGCACGGTCAGAACGGACAGGCGGACAGGCGGACAGGCGGACAGGCGGATAGGCGGACAGGCGGACAGGCGGACAGGGCGGACAGGGCGGACAGGGCGGACAGGGCGGACAGGGCGGACAGGGCGGACAGACGATAGACCGGAACAGGACGGACAGCGGACAGCGGAACAGACGGACAGACGGACAGACGGAAACAGACGGATCAGCGGACAGACCGGACAAGACGGACAAGACGAGCAGCAGGACAGACGGACAGACGGACAGACGGACAGGCGACAGACGGTCGACGAGATGGACAGGCCGGACAGCGGACAGGCGGACAGGCCGGGACAGAACGGACCAGGCGGACAGACGGACAGACGGACAGGCGGACAGGCGGACAGGCGGAACAGGCGGACAGGCGGACAGGCGGACAGGCGGACAGGCGGACAGGCGGACAGGCGGACAGACGGACAGGTTGGTTAACGGGGCGCGTCAGACGGTACAGACGCAGCTCTATGGCTGGGCTGCCGCTGCTGCAGGTCCAGACAGCTTCTGTTGCGCTGCTGCGCCACCGCTCATCTGTTTACATATATCCCTCCCTATTAATATACCCTGTATCCTTACTATCTAGGCGTGTCCGATGTCAAAGGCGGCTGCTGTGCTGAGCCTGTGTTGGTGGGATCAGATCTGATTGCGTATACCCTGTATCCCTACTATCTAGGCGTGTCCGATGTCAAAGGCGGCTGCTGCTGTGCTGAGCCTGTGTTGGTGGGATCAGATCTGATGGCGTCTTCTGTGCCGACTCTGTCTGCCGCGGCCATCTGTGATCGGCTCTTGTTACTCCGGTCTGCTCTGATCCTGCGCGGCGCAGCGAAGACGGACCAAGCGCCACCGACAGGCAGAACTGGTTTACTTTTGTAATATTTATCAATGCATTTCAATCGTATAATGCGGCGCCCTAAAGCCCCAATCATCATCATCAATCGTATAACGCAGTTGATTCACTCGGTATTATCAACGGTTAAGATTCACATCCAACACACGCACGGTACGCACACACATGCAGGGCAGGCGCGCTACCTCGCGCTTCAGGCGCATCACGGATCACCGCTTGACTCAGCACAGGAGACCAGCTCTGCCGGTCCGCTTGACTTCAGGACGGGACCGGCGCCGACTGCGGACTGCGGACTGACGGGGCCGGCCTCACTCTGGTTTCTGGCGATGCCGCCCAGAGAGACGGTCGCGGCGCACCGCAGGCATTCTCGGCGCTCGCCACCTGGCTGCACAGATCCTTGTGCATGTAGAATAAGATGTAGCCATTCCCTGGTGGCCATTCCCACGCAGCAATCCGTTCACACAGCTGAACGAGACGGTCATCGTAAGTTGGAACCAGCGGTCACCTGGCCGAGTTGTAACGTCCGCCATGGTAGTGCCAAGAGTGGGGATGGCGCCGCCGGATAGTGGCTGAACACACCCCACCAGTCGGTATGTGTTGCTCAAGCCCTGCTCATCCACCGTTCCTGGCGGAGGGCATAGCGACTGGTCGTCTGGGGTCCTCACACCTCTTTCGTGACTTCTTTCTGGGCTGTATGATCTGGGTGTGGCAGAACTGGACAGGTGCGTCTGCTCCGCGGTCGGAGTCCAGCCGGCTCTCCTCCTCCAGGGACCTCATGATGGCCTCAGTCCTGCAGCTTCCCGGTGCTCGTCCTCGCGGGTCCGCGACGGCTTGCTGTCCGAGTCGGCGTCCAGCACCACCAGCTCGGCGGCGACCGGCGGTGGTGGCGGGGCCGGTAGAGGCAGCGGCGCGGCGGCAGCGCCCTCTGCCTCGGCCGCGGTGAGGACGGACGCACGGGAGACGGGGTCCGGCGCCGGGTTACACTAACCTGGGTGTGATGACGTCACGCTGCCACCTTCCAGTGGCCGCAGTATGTAGTCCTCAGAGGCGCTGTCTGAACTGTGACACACCGGGTCTGTCCTGTGTCTGGACAGCTGTCTGAACTGTGACACACCGGGGTCTGTCCTGTGTCTGGACGGAGGAACGATCAACTGCTCTGTATCGCAGGACAGCATTGACGGTAGAAGACACGTGTGCTAGACGCTGATTGATATGTAATCAACTAGTTTTGGTGGTGGTCCAGTTTTCGTTTGAATAGAAATTAAGTTTGTAGTGCAGTAGTTTTTACAATACCGTAAATCATTCACTAACGCGTTTTTACTTTTTGGGAGGGCGGAGGGTCGGGGAAACAATAAATGTGACGATCTGGTTGTCACAGATCGGACATCACCTGGTCAGTGATCACCTAGTTTGCGTGACCCTACCTGATCTGACCTGAAATGACCTGAACTGACCTGAACTGACCTGACCTGACCTGACCCGGCTCGACCTGACCTTGTTTGACCTGACCGTCTTCCGTTCGAAATCAACACGCGAAACTTAAAGTTTCAACTGAGGAGATATCTCCTCAGAGACCAGCATGGTAATGCATAGGCTGTGTTCTGCGTCCATTGTTAAGTGCTGCTGTTGAACCTCGCCCTGGTTTCTTACCTCCCTGGCGTGACGTGTGACAGCGAAGATCCATGTTTTATTGATTTGTCATGAATGAAGAGTCTGTATCTGTATCTGATCTGGTTTGAACTGACCTGGTTTGACCCGACCTGACCGTCAGAAGCTGATAAACCCAGCCAACACGCACGGGACTCGACCTGACCTGACCTCTCCTGACCTCTCCTCTCCTCTCCTGAGCTGACCCTGACCTGACCTGACCTGACCGCCAGGAGCTGATCGAGCGTGGTAACACTCACCGGACCACGGCCAGTACGGGCTATGAACGACATCCAGCTCGCGCAGCCATGCCATCTTCACCATCGGCTTCACAGAGGCGGCGCTGGTCGAGGGCCTGCCCAGTGAGAAGACCTCCAAGATACACCTGGTGGACCTGGCCGGCAGGTGGGCACCTCGTGCGGGATGGAGAGCTGTCAGGAGACGGGCTGCCGGTCAATTACACGGACAGGGTGCCTCATGGATGGATGACGTGAAAGCTAGACATTGGCATTTTGTCTTCTGATAAATGATTCGAAAACGGAAAAACTGTTGACCGGCTAGTGAGATGTTTAGCATTAACAACTTCGTAAGAAAGTCAGTTTGTGTGTTTCAGATTGTGTTTACGCAGGCGACTGTTGCTCATGCATAATGCATATCGCTATATATGTATATCGTTATGCTGCCATCACTGCCATCTCACCGCAGCCTCCCGCTCCCCTGCGAACGAGCTCCACCGGTTGCCCGCTGACCCTCCGCCTCCTCTGCTGTGTGTTCTCAGTGAGCGGGCCAAGGCGACGGGCGCCACCGGCTGCCGGCTGCGGGAGGGAGCGCACATTAACAAGTCTCTGGTGACGCTGGGATCAGTGATCTCGGCCCTGGCCGAGGCTAGCCACCGGCAGAGCCAGGCCCAGGCGCGCAGCCCATTCGTCCCCTACCGAGACTCGACGCTCACCTGGCTGCTCAAGGACAGTCTGGGTGGCAACGCCAAGACGGTGATGATCGCCGGTGAGCAGCTGGGCGAATTGACCGCCCAGGCGAAAACGCCAAACAACGTTGACTAGTGGTCACACAGTCACAGAAATGTCAAACCACGGTGATCACACAGCGCTTTTTAATCAGTGCTAAGCAGTCGCACATAATCGGCGCTAAGAAATAAATATCACGCACAAAGTGCTTGTTTATCAAATGCTTTTCAGGGGTGCAGGTCCGCTGGTTTATTTGTCGTTCATCGTGTTTTGTCGTTACGATTATTCACGCGTTCGTTGTTCACGAGACCCGTGACCTGTAGTCTGTAATCTGTATCCTGTGTCCTCTGACCTCTTGTGTGACCTATGGCTTGCGACTCTGGCCGGTGCTCTTACCCATGACCTTTCCCTGTGGCATGTGACCTATGGCTTGTGATCCATGCTCTGACCCATGACCTGTGACCCGGCGACCTCTCCCCGCAGCCATCTCGCCGGCGGACGTGAATTACGGCGAGACTCTGAGCACGCTTCGCTACGCGCACCGAGCCAAATCGATCCTGAACAAGCCGACTGTGAACGAGGACAGGAACGTGCAGCTGATCAGGGAGCTCCGCCAGGAGATCGCACGGCTGCGGGCTCTCATCGAGGGCGCTGGCGAGGTCAGTAGAGGGCGCTGGGGTGGTCAGTAGACATAGAGGGCGCTGGGGTGGTCAGTAGACATAGAGGGCGCTGAGGTGTTTCAGTTAGACATAGAGGACGCTGATGGTCAGTAGAACATAGAGGGCGCTGGGGTGGGTCAGTATACATAGGAGGACGCTGAGGTGGTCAGGAATAGACATAGAGGGCGCTGGGGTGGTCAGTAGACATAGAGGGCGCTGGGGTGGTCAGTAGACATAGAGGGCGCTGGGGTGGTCGGTAGACATAGAGGGCGCTGGGGTGGTCAGTAGACATAGAGGACGCTGAGGTGGTCGGTAGACATAGAGGGCGCTGGGGTGGTCAGTAGACATAGAGGGCGCTGGGGTGGTCAGTAGACATA